>JAOVVH010000032.1:23436757-23452114 GCA_028566435.1 Scorpiodoras heckelii | reverse complement strand
TTTTCTTTTCTTTTCTTTTCTTTTCTTTTCTTTTCTTTTCTTTTCTTTTCTTTTCTTTTCTTTTCTTTTCTTTTCTCCAAACATCCACTATATCCTTTACGTACAAGTACATAATGTGTATACATGTGCAGAGGTGCCAAGTACTTTGGCAATTGCACTTTTATACACTCACTGACCACTTTATTAAGAATGTCTCTACAATTTTCATACAATGGGGCAAAAAACAAACAAGAATTCTGTGGGTGGAAATGTCTTGAACATGAGAGAGGTCAGATGAGATTTGGGCTGATAGGAATGCTACGGTAACTAAAGAAAGACTCTTTACAGAGCAGAAAAGCTTCCCATACCCTTTTCCCACCAACACTGAACCAGCTTGTGCACCTAATTTTGAATCTTTTGGAACAGTTGGACCAAAAATATATTGTTTTGGAACCCAAAAAGTTGTTTTCCAGCTGGAACCAAAAAATAGCAGGTTTTTCAATGTGAACTGTAGATCTGTCCAGAAAGTGATAACAATGACACGACACGAAAACATCACCTCACCCAAAGGAAGCTCGCATGAGCAAATCAAAAGTCAAGTCACTGTTCATCATCTTTTTTGCTTCTCAAGGGATCGTCCACAAAGAATTCATACCAAGAGGCCAAGATTTAAACATGTTTAAAAGGCCACCACTTCGCCACAGTAAAGAACATCCATAGAGCCACGACCAAGACTCTGAATACCCTCACAGTTGACTATTTCAATCTCTGCTGCCAACAATAGCAGAGGACACCAAAAACCAGGCCACATATGTTCTCATGTTAGATGTGAACATTAACTGAAGCACTGGACCTGTATCTGTATGAATTTATGCATTGTGCTGCCACATGATTGGCTGATTTGGTAATTGCACATATGAGCAGGGCTACAGTCTTCCTATTAACATAGTCAGTAAGTGTACTGATTTGTTCTGTGAGTGTGATATTTACAGTTTCACTTGATTTCTGTAAATTAAGTGAAGACAACAAGGTATGAGTGTGAACCTCACCTCTAAACAATAACCATTGCAACGTCTTCACCTGAACTGAGTTGTGTTATTTATAACAATCATGATTTATAATTTCACTTTTACAGTCGTTTACATTTTACACTAAAAATATACTTACCCAGGTGTAATTTTGAGTACTGTAGTAACTCTAGATTTCGTTGCTATCCGTTTTTCATTAAAGTGGTGTTGTGTATATTTGTATTTTAGTTTCGCTGGTTCCATAACGAAGTCCTCCAGGAAATGGAAAGCAACAGCAAGCTGGATAAAGACTACATATTTGTCAGTAACAGTTACACAAGCATTAAAAATGTATAGATTAATATAATATAAAGATTATTAAGATTATAAAGAATATAAAGATTTCTTGTTCACACTGCCATGTCATTTCTCCAGGACAGTAAGAGGCACTATGAGATGGAGGTGAGGAACCAAGCAATGATCCTGGAGAGACAGCTGAGGAGAGGTGCTTTACAGGTGAGTCTATGGCTGTTTCCCAATGTCAGGGATGCGTCCTTGGTAGAATGGGTCCCTCCAAGTCAGGTCCGTCTGAAGCTAGGCAAGACTCTTTCCCAGCATATAGAGAACATCACAGTGGCGCACACTAGCGAGTGTGCAGGTGTGCATCATTGAAAAGAGCCATCCTTTCAGGGTACAGTTTAAAATAACTTACATGCACACAGGATTGTGGGTGCTGTGCATTGGATTTTGGATAATTTAAGAATGCCATGGATACAC
This sequence comes from Scorpiodoras heckelii, assembly GCA_028566435.1. Lineage (NCBI taxonomy): Eukaryota > Metazoa > Chordata > Actinopteri > Siluriformes > Doradidae > Scorpiodoras > Scorpiodoras heckelii. The sequence goes on along the minus strand of JAOVVH010000032.1, from coordinate 23,450,351 downwards.
TTCTGTCATCTATAAAAATTCTCTGAATGAAGATTGTGATCCTTGGTCAAATTTAAATTATCCTAGACATTGGAACAGTCCTTCAGCAGGTATCAGTAATGATTTGATGAGGTAGCATCCTAGAAATGCAGCAGTTAAGGATCCTTCCTTGACATTGGGAACCAGTACACATGTTGGTTCATGAGATAGTGAGGTAAAAGTAGAGGAGCTGTGATGAAGAGGTTGGTGTTGGTATATAAGTGAGTAAAGGAAGATGATAATAATACCAGTACAATATGGGTGTGTGTAGGATGGTAATGAATATATGCAGTTCCTGAGGGAAAGCCAGAGGGAGGCCCTGAAAGAAGAAGAGAGAAGATATCGCTTTCTGGCTGAGAAACACTGCGGACTTACTCAATCCATTGTATATCTCATGAACAAGGTAAAACTTTCACAGCTTCATGATTTATAGAGCGGCTTCTGAGAGTGTCTTGTAGAAAACTCTGATGTCCTAATGTTAAAACTACAATGGGTACAGCTTTTCTAACCACTTGGAGTCTATTAGCAGGTTTTACAAACAAAGCTCCTCATAATTTCAGTTGCTGTAAAGAACTGATTCCCAATTTGAACACTGAAATGTAAATCTGTCTGATATACGTGTTTATGTGTGTCTCAGAAACAGTGTAGTTACTTTTTAAAGCTTTTGCGTAATTTAAGTTGTATTTAAATAGTAACAGTTTTCCTTTAATAAATAAAAGCTATTCTTTTAATGTACTCAAGCGTTAAATTCACTGCAATTTATGTCTTTTTGGTCAAAAGTAGCATTTATTACTACTTTATCACATTTAGTATCTAAAACTGTTAAATATGTTTTTTATTTAAATGCAACTATGCAATTTTGCCTGAAAAATAAACCAGTCTCTGCAAATTTGCTGACCATATGAACGACTACGTCTTCATATATTGCTAATGAATTAATAAAAAATTCGAAGTGCGTTACACCGCTCCCAGAAGTTGCATGAGCAGCAGTTCGAAAAGCGGTGGTGGTTAGCTTCGCATGTGATAGCTTCGCCCTCCCTGACTGGCAGCTCATCGTGTGACATGGGACAAATATCGATGGGTGGGAATTGGATACGACTAATTAGGGAGAAAATCGGGGAAAAAAATTAAATAACCACTATTTGCCATTAGCTAGTATTTGAGTTGCCTAGCCAATTTTGTTATGTTGACTACTGGAATTGATGGTAGTCTAACCTGGTATTAGCAAAAAAATTAAAAAATTAAAGCAAACTTACTTAAATATAGTCAGTTAATGTTAGCAAATTAGCAAAACTTACCTCAGCATTCTGTTTCAAATTAGATGAACACGACATTAGAGGCACCACATTTTACACAAGTCTGCTTACTCCAGAATATGAAAAATTTTACTGAGGTGGGGCCAGGGACGCTCATCCTCAAGTTCAACACTCCAGTCTGGTGACTTATCCATATTCAGATGCACATAGGTAGCTATAGATTTAACTACATCGTATAGCATGAGAAGGTCACTGTAGATGACAAATTGTCAAGATTTTTGACATAGTATATTTTTTCTACATCTGTGACCTTGATTGGATGGTAAAGTCCAATTCCATTAGTCTAGTGTAATATACAGTCATTAGCTGGATGAGAGAAGAGGAGCACTTTGTGATTTGTAATGAGCACTTTGAAGGTCTAAACATGGTAATGACGAACCCCTCCCACCCCTGCCTTTTTATCTTTAAGTGATTATCTGAACAAAAGGGCTGAATCATGTTTATCATTCTCATTGTGCCACTAAAGACAGGGAAAACTTTGCAGCAGAGATCAGAGGCTTGGAGAGAGCAAGTGAATCAGACAAGGGGGGCCCGTCCAGGCACTGCATCCAGATTCAAAGACATGGTAGTGCAAAGTTTCAGAACAATAAAACAGTTACAGTTTTATATAATTGGATAGACAGATGTTATTAATGTTAATGTTTTCCCCATTTTTGTTCAGGCTGATGATCAAGTTCAAGCTTGGGCAGAACAGCCTCTAGGCAGAGTGCCCTCTAGAGGTGAGACTACAGAGCACAAGCCAAAAAAAAGGCCTACTCTAAATCCCCAGAGTGTAACAAAACCTATATCTAATGCCTTGATTCCTGTCTGTCTGTCTGTTTCTCTCTTTCTAGGGCCATCCCCTCAACCGACTCGATCCCGCTCCAGCTCATTTGGTGAAACTCGCGGCCCAGGTGGTGGTAGGATCATGCGAGCGTTGGTGCCACACCCCCCTTCTTCTAATTCCACACTCTTACCATTTTCCAAAGGAGAACTCATTACAGTACTTGTGCCAGAGCCGAGAAATGGTTGGCTGTATGGTTGTTCTGAGAGTTCAGCACAGTAAGCAGAGCTGATTTAACTGAAAAAGCATTTATATGCAAGGTCGATTATATACCTGTAATGGCATCTCACAACGTTTCTTTATTCCTCTTATTCCACAGCAATTTTGACATTTTTACTAATTAAAGACTTTTTTTTCATCAGTTTATAATTAAATTAAATGTGTGGAATATCTGTGAACAAGTACGTTCCTGTTGTAACTTATGCTATAGTAGCTGCAAACAGTCATTCCCTCAGCAGGCTCTCTTTTATTCTCTCACTTAAATGTAATTAAAAATTTTGTGTGTTATTTTTTAGACAAGGCTGGTTTCCAGCTGCATATGTTGGTCCAATGGAAGATGCATCTCGACTACCTGACCTCAGGTAAGCCAAGATCTTAAACTCAAACAACTCAGAGGATGTCATTTCTGTTCCTGATGTTTGACTTCCGTTTCAGCAGCAGCTTACTTAAAAGCAGTAGCAGCATGAACAACCTTCTTGATCAATCATCTAGCAACAGAACAAATGCACCTCCACCTCCTCCACCACCACCCTCAAGAAAGTCGAGCAGCTCACGCGAAGTCACACCTATTTCTTTTGAGAACAAAGTAAGTGTAAAAAAAGTAGGCACAGAATGACACAGTGATGGATAAAAACTAAAGCTGATGTAAAATGAAGTACCAGAAAAACTTAATACCAAAAAAGTTAATACCACTAGGTCAACCACGGGATCTTGGAGGAAACGTTGTACTATGACCCATGCTATGACCCATCTCACGAGCTCCAACTATTAAACCTGTTGAAAATCATTAAATCCTAATAACTTGTCATTCTTATAACAGAAACAGCTCTAGAAGCTTCCATAGATGTCTATTGCTTTATATACACACTGTTGGATGCAACCAGTGACGTGCATAATTGGCGTTGCTATGTATTGTGCATAGGCTCAGTCACTGACAATTAAGCAAGTTAGCTGTGTCATACTCTAATAATTTATGTATTGGGTATGAAAGGTTCGAACTTTCAAGCATATTTAGTAACCTTACAAACTGAGCTCAACAGAAAATGACCCGAATGCCAACCTTACATAAGTTAACATTTAAAAAAAAAATCACAACGTTTGATTGCAGTGTTCTTTCAGTGTTCTTTGTATTTCAACTAACTTTCACATTTACAGCACTGTTTGCATTTTAGTAACTGTCTGAAAATGTAGTCAAAGTGTATGTTAAATATTCCTGATGAGATGTGCTGCATGCTGAAGGCTAAGTCTCAGTTCAATGCTTTGGCCAGGAGAGACACTGTGGCAAAGTTCTCTTCTCCATGACGCCTCAGCCGTCGTTCTGGTGGATGCAAGGCGGCAGCTCCAGCTGCTGATGGTCTGTGTGTGTGTGTGTGTGTGTGTGTGTGTGTGTGTGTTTTCCTTGCATGGTGTGGTTTTTCATGTGGTTCGAATGTTGGCCTTGTAATTTCAGGGCAAGGTCATGTAGTTTTACTGTTGTTATGTAGTGTGTGTTTGTGTGTGCATGAAAAGATGTGAGGCACCAGGGTACAAGATGGCTTATGTAAAAACTGCACAATTCTGCCTCAGGAAACGCAGTTGTCTGTGTGGCATCCTGCAAACATCGATGTGATCAGGACAATGTGACATTTCTTTGTACCTGTCATTCATGTTACCTTACAAGTCATGGCTTTGGAGGGAACACTGGTGGAATTTAATAACTACACCTCTAATGTTTTATCCTTTCTCCAACAGAAACAAAATGACTATGGCTCTCGACCAGAACTTTTCCCAAGGTACAAACAAAAAAAAACATTTTTTTAACACAACAGTTGTGGGTCAGATCATGTGTTGACCATTCTCTCAACCCACTCTGTTTTCATTTTTCAGAGGTACAAACCCTTTTGCGACTGTGAAGCTGAAACCCACCACAACCAACGACAGATCAGCTCCACGTGTATTCTAACACATTTAACCAGTGAGGGAGGAGAAACATCTTAACATCTTAACCCTCCTTCGCAGTGCAGCACATCATATATCAGTGCTACACGTGCTGCAGACTGCGTCGCTGTAATTGACTGCCTCAGATATTGCTTGCTCATATTCCAGCTGGAGAAGGTCTATTAAGAAAAAAATGACATTGAAGGTTTTTTGCTAGCTCAGGATATGAGCTGCAAATTCCTGCTGTACTCAAAGAGAAAGAATGACAGAATTAAAGCTGAGATGGGGCTTGGAGGTAATTAGATCACCTGGCTTTTATTTTTATCCATTTTGTTTTCTGTGCAAAAATGTTTTAATTTGATTGATTATTGCCTGGAATGTAAATGGTAGCAAACCATAAGGCATTTTCATAAAACATCACTGGTACACTTTAGCCTGAGCCTATTTCAAGAGCTCCATCCAGGACAGAACAAAAGGACATTTTACTTATCACTTTTGGTTCATATACAAATTGCCATTCCAGAAAAGCTGGTACACATTCTTAAAATGCAGTAAAAAAATTTTAATGTGTGCTTTGTTAATTCACTTAACCTTTATTTAACAGACAAACGGACAAAGAAAGATTTTCTGTCTTTTCAACAACAAACTTAATTCTATTTGTTAAATATAAACAAATATAGAAATTGCTCAGTGCAAAACACTTAAAAAAAGTTGGGGCACAGGCAAAATAAGACTGAAAAAGTAATACTGGAAGGTTCCACAATTAGCAGTTTAACTGGTAACAGGTGAAGTCATGAAGAATCAGTATAAAAGGAGCATTTTCTTGGTTTGTCTTTGGTTCACCACTTTGTGCCAACCTTCATGAGAGAATTGTCAGTCAGTTCAAATACAATTTTTCTCAGCACAAGATTGCAAAGAATTTAGGTCTTTCACCATCTACAGTTCATAATCTCATGAAAAGACTCAGGGAGTCAGGGGAAATCTTAGTGCATAAAGTCCAAGGGAGGAAACCTCTGCTGAATGTGTGTGGCCATTGAGAATCTCAAGGAAAAGCTTGGTATTTTCCTGTCTCAGGTGAGAGCGCGGCCTGTCTGTTCCTCTGTCGCTTTCTCGCCCTAATCACCGAAGTGCTCTCCCACTCCCTAGATCCGGTGGTGGTCGCATCTATCTATCTACATAATCCAAAACTAATAAATAGATTAAAGACGTGCTTTTATTTAACAAAGAAAATCATAAAATTGTGGTTATGTTGTAGATTCCTGTAAGGAGACTTATGTAAGTCTCCAGTGTTTAGACGCACTGAGTATTTTTTCTACCTTACACCATGGGAAAGTCTTCAGGACAGAGGAATTTGTGTTTTCTTGTAATACAACAACCTGCATCTTTTTTCCTTTTTGTTACTCACTTCAGGAGAGACAGAAGCAAAGAGAGGCTGGTGAAACAACAACTATTTATAGTTTATAGGAACTTGCCATTCAGATGATCCACATCACTGAATAGAAGTACAAGTGGTTAAAAAATGACATGTTTAGTAAATTATAAATTGTAATTTTTGGCAAATCGCTGTTTTCAAAAAGGGATTAAACACTTTGGGACATGTTATTATGGGAAAATAATCCAGTCATGTTTTATATCTTACTCGATAGCCACTGAGCCATTTTATGCATGACTCTAGTTTATCTGTAATATGAGTCCTTGACTACCTTAATAGTCACTTTATTATCATTTCCCTTGTGCAATTGCAATTTGTACTGAAACAGATGTTTGCTGTCTATATGAACACTGTCTTTAAAGGAAAGTTCATATTTGACTTAGTATATTACTAACTGCTGTAAGCATATTAGAAGGTAAACTAATGTCAGCACCATTTCATAACATGATATTATTTTTTTCTTTGCCTGTGTTGTGTATGTGTTTTTTTTTCATGTTGAGTTTTTGCTTGTTATTTGTTTGAGCCATAACTGACAAAAATGATTTTCCACAGGATAGAAAACTTAGATAGAAATATGGTTTCTGACAGGATGTGTAAGTCATATTAATAAGTGAAAATCACACCTGGTAATGCTAGCTAGCAAACCTGATAAGATTTATGACTGAATTTTAAGTCATATTTAAATATGCACATTTGTTTCTGCTAATGATAAATAGCTAACATGATTCACTTGACAGGGCTTCTGAGAGGATTTTTACATCGTTCTTAAATGTTCATAACATAGCTAACATAATCTAACTGTACTACTGATAGGAGTTAAGTCATTATTAAATGTTTGTGTCAGTTGATGCGAGCTATGTTAATAATTAGGACTTTTAAAACATTTTTAAGTTACATTTGCAAATGTTCATAGTTGTCGCCACTGCCAACACTATGTAGCTACAGGTTTTATATGGTAGCTTGACAAGATATACAAGAAAGCCTTACCTGTTTGGGTGCAAATATGTAGCTACAAATGTAGGCAGTGTCTTTGTGTTTATATGCTATTATTCAGAAAGTTTAAACACATTAAATTGACTTATGTATAAAATGTCTTTTTATGGCAAAGGAAAAAAAACGCATAAAACAATGAAATAACTTCTATGAGCATGTGTGCCCAAAGTGCTAACTTGTTACATAGATGGAGGTGGATGCAAATGCAGATAAACAGTCTTTTATTTACTGTCGTAAACAAATCCAAATCAGCAAGCAGAGTCAGCGTCAATAAACAGGCAAGGGTCAGGTGATCAGCAAATGGGGCTATGCAAGAATTGGAAAACAGGGAAACAAAACCCAGTATATCTTGACTATCAGATAAGGCTTGGTACAGGCAGGTATGAAACACTGAGTTTACTCTTCACAGAGAATCATGGGAATGTGTCTGTATATATACTGCATGTGATGATGATTGTGATTGAGTCCAGGTGTGCATAAGCAGTATTCAGGTGAATGTGAGAGTGTTTGTAATGTTGGTGAATTGGTGGCTATGTTTGCAGAATGTGCTGTATTTTGGGGAAGTGGAATTTAACACAGAATCTAGTGTTCCTATGACAGAACGCCTCCCTAAAGAGCTACCTCTGGAAGCAGATTTCTTCCTTAACCTTCCCCTAGATTGAAGACCAGGGTGATTAGGATGGTGGGTTTGGAACTCCTGATGTAGCAAGGGGTCAAGTACATAATGTGCCTGGACCCAACCCCTTTCCTAGGCTGGCTCTCCACTACATTTACTAGGTTTAGGTTTCTCTTTCATTCTTGCCAATTTCAAATTGTTATTCAACTTGGCTAACAGCCTATGGGTACATGGAGCAGTTGTTGTAAGCATCATTATGTCATTCATGTAAGCTCAGATTGGAGGTTACCAGGTGCCATCATGCAGTCTCTCACCGCCAAAAACCCATTTAGATGATCTTGTAATTACCTCCATTGCTATGGTGAAAGCCAACAGGTGAAATGGTGCATCCATCCTTGATACTGATCTCCAAATGCTGCCATGGTATAGTTACCTATGAAAATCCTCAAAATACATTTTGACTAATGTTGAAATCTTCTCAGAGACCCCTCTTCCTTTCTGAGACATGAGTCCAGTAGTAGGTGGTTTTATCTTTAATGTACAGAAGTGGCAAAGTGCAGCCTTCTGTGATTCAGAGGTTGCTTGGGAGTCACACCCAGTTGCCTGGTTCATAACTGGGTGTTTTTCCCTAGTGTCTTTGAAGTTCTTGCTCCTTTGTTCCACTTGCTTGAGATGCTGATGAATTGTTCCCATATCTACTCCTGTGGAACCGGCTGTCAACTGCAGGGGAGACAGTGTATTTAACATTCCATGGTAACAGGGGTGGCTGGTACCAAAGAACACATTAAAATAGGGGCAGTTTGTTGGCCAGAGTTGACCATACTTGGCCCTCAGAAGGAACTGGGGCCAGTCCTTTTGGTTGTAAGCAAAAAAGCCTGCCTTCTGTGATGGCCCACTCGACTTGTCCATTGACTTGAGGTGGTAACCAGAGATAAGACTGACTGTGACCCCCAACTTTTCTATAAAGCTTTGCCACACAGGGCAGGTGTGGGCCCAGGTGATTAATCTGACCTGGAACTCTGTGAGTACAAATGTCTTCCTTGCATGATACAGGAATGTTGCTTATGTTAGGGGTGCATGTAATTACTTGCTCTAAGTCCCAAGTTAATGCACAGACAAAACATGACTTATTATAAGGTGGGGCAAGACAGCAAAACCCCTTTGGTATTTTTTGACCCAGGATGGTAGGAGAGGGTAAAGTCAAAAAAGGGTAAAAACAGGGTCCAGGATGCCTGGCAGGAATTCAATCTCTTGGCTGTCTTGACATACTCAAGGTTTTTTGAACAGTGAAGATGGTGAATGGATGCTGAGCTCCCTCCAGACAGTGACACCACTTCTCCATGCCTGGTTTGATATCAATAAGTTCTCTGTTCCATGTCATAATTGCATCCTGCCAGTATTTGCTTTCTAGAAAAGAAGGCAACTAGTTGGAGTTTGGGCCTCTCCCCAAATCTCTGTGATAGTACAGCCCAGACCCCTGTTTCGGAGGTGTCTACCACCATTATGAAGGGCTTGTAGGGGTCTGCATGTTTATCTGATGTGAATGCCTCCTTGAGCTTGCTGAAAACTTGCTTGGCAGATAAACTCCATTGTACAGGCTTGCAGCCTTTTTCCAACAGAGCAGTGAGGGGCAATGCAATGATGCTGAAATCAAGAATCAAGAACCTCCAAATTCACAAACCCAAATAAAGTTTCTAGCTCTTTAGCAGTGAAAGATTTTGGCCAGTTCTTTACTGTAGACACCTTGTTCTGGTTCATCAGCACTCTCTCTCTAGCCCAATAATGTTGCCTAAGAATGCTACTTGGGGCACATAAAACATTTCTTCTTTCACATATAATAAATGATTGTCCAGCAGCCATTAAAGCACCTGTCTGACACAGTTAATGTGGGTAATTTTCCCAGCATATCCTGCAGGATATTGTTAATGAGGCTCTAGATGGTGATGCAAATAGGCCATATGGCATGACACAGTATTCATAGTGGACCAAGGTGGTGGAAAACCTGTTTTTCATTCATCTTTCTCCTGGCTGTGGTCCAGGTTGTAGGCACTATTCAGGTCAAGCTTGGTAAATTTCTTAGCCTACCATAATATTTCTAGGGCTGCAGGGACTGGTACTTAGTTTAGTCCTCTATAGTTGATACATGGTCAGATGCCACCCTCTTTCTTTTCCATGAAGAAGAAACTTGCCAAAGCCGGGAATGTGGTCAAATGTGGTTGAATGTAGCCCTGTTTGAGAGCTTCTTCCAAATATTCCTCCATGGCTTGTGTTTGCTTAGCTGACCATGGAAAGATGTGGTTATGAGGGAATGTGGTGCCAGTGAGGTGTTTGATGGCACAGTCTTAAGGGTTCACCTTGAATTTGCAGAATGCCTCTTTAAGAATGTTGTACTCTGAGGGAATTTCTATGTGCCTCAAGGGTTCAGGGCATTTCACTGTGGTTGAGGTGATGAATGTGGTGGGGTTTTTGAGACAGGTTTCATGGCAGTGAGCAGACCAATGGGTGATTTCTGGTTCTCATCATGATATCTAGACATTGTCATCTAGCATCCATGGAAATTCCAATACGACTAGGAATTGCATAGAAACAGTAATGAGGCTGTAGATGTTGTCCTGATGAAGGGTTCTGACTTTGAGATTGATGGCTCTGTGCATTGGAACCCCCCTCATGGGTCCTCCATCCAGAACCTGAAATTTAAGTTCGGTGTTGTAGTGGTTGGACCTTGAGTTGGAACTTCTATATGAATGAGTGTTTGATGAAGATGTCTGTGTCTCCTGAGTATGTTAAAGCTGCAACACAGGACACACTCCCTACTTGTGTGATCTGAGTAGGAATTACAAAATTTTGGGGAGAAATAGCAAGAGTCTGTCTCACCGTGTTGGTGCAAGAGGTGGTCTTGCCACCTGTTCTGGGCTGAGGGTTTCTGGTGGAAGGACACTCTTGGCACTGATGTGGATGGCCATATTGATCAGTTTGTCAAGAGACACCTGGTCATTGCAGCATGCTTGTTCTGTCAACAGCTCCAGATTCAATCCTTGGCAAAACTTGCCTTCCAATACAGGTTTGTTCCCCTCACATTCGGCTGCTAGCATGTGGAAGTGCAGCACAAACTCAGCTGCACTTTGAACTTCATTGAATTATCAAAGACACACTGAAACAAAATGATGAACTATTCATAAGAGCTTACTGGCCAATGAAATTGCCTTGCCAGTAAGCAGATTGATGAAGTGGGCTTCATGCAGTCCCTTCTCTAGTGGTCCCTGTGGTAGTCGCTCCTGACCCATGAAGTACACGGAACACTGGAGCAGAAATCCTTTGCACACCGCCAGGGCACCAGCATATTTATCTGGATGCAGGATGATATTCTGAGGTGGTGGTGGTTGAACTGGTTCAGAAGAAGTCATTGCAGAAGCCGCCATCTTCTCCTTTTTTTAAAGTCAGCTGCTCAAGGCGTTGTTACTTTTTGCGTGATCATGTGGAAATCTAGTGCTTGGCACAAGTCAAAGCTGCCTGATGAATCCAGAGGAAAGGCAGTACATTGTGTTACGCAATGCAGGTAAACAGTCTTTTATTTACCATAGCAAACAAATCCAACTCAGCAAGCAGAGTCAGTGTCAATAAACATGCAAGGGTCAGGCAGTCAGTATACACTGGGCAAGACAAGAATCAGAAACCAGGAACTCAAAACAGGGATCAATAGCCCGGATATCAGGAGAGTCAAACAGCTTGGTATAGACAGGAATAAAACGCTGAGCATATGTTATTCCATAGAGAATCATGGGAATGAGTCAGTGTATACTGTGTGTGATGGTGACTGTAATCAAGTCTAGGTGTGTGTAATCAGTATTCAGTGCGAATGTGAACATGAGAGCCTTGCTAAAGGGGTAAGTGGCCATGTTTGCTGGCCACTCTGTATTCTAGGAAGGGGAGTTTAACTCTGAATTCATTGTTTCCATGACATGACTGATATGGACTCAAATGCCAAATAATTATCTCCTTTTGTTTCTAAATGAAAGGCTGTTTTGTTGTCTTCTCTCACAGTCTAAACATTATTTAGTTTTCTATTTTTTCAATATGTTCATTGGAGGCTTTTATACCTTCGACAGCACTGACCATACGGATAAAACTATAATTACTAAGGCTAAATTAATTACTCAAATTATAGTTATTCCCACATGATATATCTTGCAGCTCTAAACAAAACTTTGTTTATTATGAGTGCCGTTTCTAATTTAATATTGACTTTCTAAATTGCTGAGGTGATATGGATATGTGTCTGAAGTGATTCAGGGAGCAGTGTTTTGATCAGGTTTCCTGATCAAGCTGTCTCTCTAGATAATGACACAAGGTTGTTTGTCAGGCACTTTGTATTCAGGCCTTGCTAAAGTGCATTAAAGCCACAATACCTGACTGAACTTGTGTATAGCTAAACATACCAATACAATTTTTTCCATACTTACCTATTTACCTCCTTAACTGTGGGTGTGTACGTGTGTCTAGACCTAAAGCTCTACAGGCTTAGTACATCATGTGTGATAAAAAATATAAACAGCAAAAAGTCAGACAGCCAAGAAATAAAGATCCACAGTGAGTCAGAGCCCTCAAGGCATATTGTCTTGTTTTATTTTTTTCTTTCACAGTTTGACCTCCTTCATTTGGTGGATTTCACAACAGCTCTGTACCAGAGAGAATAGAGGGCAAGATGGAGTGAGGATAAAGGCAAAGCAATGCCAAGGAGTGTGGGAAAGAGCAGTTGATCAAATTATAAAGGGAGAAGGGAAAGAGAGAAAGAAAATGTTATGCAGAATAAAAAAATGCAGGTTAGGGCTATTCCTCTTAATGTATCTACTGTACATACTTCCAAGATGAAGGTTTGCACCTCTTCACCTGTACACTAACACAAACACACATTTGTATAAAAAAGGAAAAATAAATAGCATGATTGTAGGTGGTGGGGACAATGTACAGGGTGTGTGTGTGTGTGTGTGTGTGTGTGTGTGTGTGTGTGTGTGTTTGTGTGCACGTGTCAGGAGTCATTAGGGTATGGGGTAGCCTGGACAGTGTTGTTTACTCCTGGACAAGAGCAACAAATTCTGAAAATAGAGAGAGAAGGGGGGGGGGTGCACAGGGGTCAGGTTAGATGTTTCAATTTCTGTTTTTATTAGTTCTTATAGAAAAATATAAGCATGGTAGTAATTGTGTGATGCTTTTCATATTTCAGAATATTTCAGTGTCTTTGAAACATCATACTTTCAAATGGGTCGGCTACACCAGAAAGTTAGAAAAAAAAAATCTAAACTTCCTCAGCTGAGACTGATATTTAGACAGGAAGACATTTATTTTAAGGACAGCTATATTTGTCTTTACCCCTGCTTCCTTACTCCTGCTAGTCAAATTTTATATCCAGTCTTATACAATGTTCTTTATACAGCAGAAACACCCAATTCTTATTGACTTAGATTAGGATCAGGAATAAGCCCTATAAGTGCAATTGGCCTGAAAAGTGTTTAACTATCATTTCTAATCTATGATATATATACTCTATGACCAAAAATACATATGGACACATGTCCATCACATCTATGTGTGGGCCTTTGCCAAACTGTTGATACAAAGTTGGAAGAACACAATTGTCCAGATCTGGTGTCTCTGTATGCTGTAGCATTAGGATTTCCCTTCACTGGAACTAGGAACCCCAAATCCGTTCCAGCATTACAATGCCCCTGAACACAAAGCAAGATCCTTAAAGACCTGGTTTATAAAGTTTACCAAGTGTGCACAGAGCTCTGACCTTAACCCCAAATGAACACCCATGTGATGAAAGGGATGAAACCAGGCCTCCTTTCTCCACATCAGTGCCTAACCTCACTAATGCGCTTGTGGCTGAATGAGCACAAACCTACTTCTTTTTATTGAATGCAAAACCCAACAACCTTCATTATGTTTTTATCTGAAAAGCGGTCTGTTATGCAATGTGTTGCTTTCATTACTGACACACAAATATTTTTGTGTAACATAAAAGTTTTTGTTTGGCAATTTAATGTTTCATTTAACATTTAACATTTAATATTTGCAAATATAAAATCTTTTTGTACTGACTGGATAATGCAGAGCTTAAAAAAACCCATCAATAACAAAAGTTGTACAAAAAACAATAGGGTGCCTAAGATGTTTGCACAGCACATACACCAATCAGGCATAACATTATGACCACCTCCTTTTCTCTACACTCATTGTCCATTTTCTCAGTTCCACTTACC
>JAOVVH010000032.1:23391275-23406094 GCA_028566435.1 Scorpiodoras heckelii | reverse complement strand
TGTGTGTGTGTGTGTGTGTGTGTGTGTGTGTGTGTGTGTGTGTGTGTGTGTGTGTGTGTGTGTGTGTGTAGTGGACTTTAAAGCCTGGTTTAGAGTCCTTGTGAACAGAATTTCCTAAGTCAGCTCTTTTCATGTTTGGTTCATCTTTACACACACACACACACACACACGCACTCACACACACAAAACACTACTATAGCAAGAGGGAAGCTGAGAGGAGTTTATCAGAATGTGATCATAGCTTTTGCTTGGACACAATTATAACTTATTAGTATAAGCAGTGAAGTGAATCATTTCTCAGCTGCTCACCCAAACAGTAGTAAATATTCCAATAACAATAAAAAGTGACACGGTCCTATGGCAGTAGATTTTTTTTTTTTCCTTGACCTCAGTTCTGACCATGCAGCATCACATGAGCTAGGGTAATGCGCCTCTAACTTGCCATAAAGTTCATGATTGTAGGCAAAACACACACTTATATTCTGTACCAGACATGTAGAGCTAAACCATACCAAGCGGTCATAATAAGAGCTGCAGTATTTTAAAAAACAGCTTTCCTTGTTGGAAACAGAGAAAAATCCCGACAAGGTCAAACCTGTCAGATGTTCCTTTCCTTGTGGGGACGTTATAAAAACACTTCCTTTCACTCTACTTAGCATCATGGGTTGTGAGCTAACAGAGTATATCAAGTAAGAATTACACTTTCACAAGGGATGATTAAAGGTCAGTTATATATAAAGACATGCGCTTAAATGAAGCCTGAGTTCAAAGATGAATTAAGCATGGAGTGATATTCAGCTCCACCGTGACAAATACTATCACAAATGGAGAGATAATAGTCCAATTCTCTTTTCACACTCTATCACACACGGAGAAGCAGAACGAGAGCTGGCTACTCTGATAGTCTTTATGAACGACACCCCCCTCCAAACACACACACACACACACACACACACACACACACACACACACACACACGCACAGACACAGCTGGAAATGTATGCAATCCTGTGCTTAGAATACTCCCTAAATATTTTTTTCTAATCTACTCAGCATCTAAGCTCTATAGTATAATCATGATCCTGGGGTCATCTCCTAAAGTTCCTCTTATCCTGAAGTTTTTCAGTGCATTTCCATTTTTAAAGAATGGAGCCACATTTTACCACTTATTTATGTTGTAGGTTTCAGTCATCCATTTCAATCTGAAAGGTCTAGCAGTAAGTAATAGACAATAAGTTGACTAGATCTTAAAAGCACTTTATCTATGGAGCTACATCCGTTCTTGATGATTCTCTCATATTATGTCAGTTAATAATACTAGACATAACCACTGGATATCTCAATTATTGGATTTAATTTATGTAATTAATTAACCCTTGGGTACTCCTTGAACTGTAACAATAATCTTATTTCTATCTTCTCACTCAATGAATAAATACAAATTTAGCCAGCACCCATACACAAACATTTTCCAATGTACACCTGTGTAGAATTAGCATCTTGTTATCTGTATTACAAATTTAAATGAGCTAAGCCACGCCATCTGTGTTTCTTGTTTCTGATGTTGCCATTGTTTTGACCTTTTGGATTCTGACCCTAGCTTGGACACACTTAAGTAACAGAAAAACTGGTACTGGAGCCTATGCAAAATACCACCTATGCACGTCATTGGCTGCATCAGCCAGTGCGTATACAGAGCAACAGACATCTATGGAATCTCAGACATCTCTTCTAGAACTGTTTCCAAAGTAAGAATAGCAAATTATCACTTATCATTTTGTGATTCTCAGCATGGTTTAATTGTTGGAGCTTGTGAGATGTGTCATAGCGTTTCGGAGGTAGAAGCAAAGTTTGGATTTTCATGTATGAGCATTTCACGTGTGTACCGTGACTACAAAATTCTGGCAAAACCTCAAACTTACCACAGCAGGGTATCTGTAAAAAGACTGAACGTGAACGTGACCAGCGTCAGCTGGCAAGAATCGTTTCATGCAATAGGCGTGCAGCACTGCCTCAAGTAATATCAGAATTCAATGCATCAGTGTGAGGAATGTACAACATTCCCTCCAAGATCACATGGGGGACCTACCAAGTATTAATTGTTATGCCAGTTTTTCTGGTAGTTCAATGTATTTAAATTTTGAGTTTGTGATACGATCTTTATAAATAAACCTAAACTTGTATCCAACTTTGGCCTTGCTTTGTCAATTTTTTCCCCCCATTTTTTTTATTTTGATACAGTTTTTGATACTAATTTTGACAAGTTAATAACAGGTGAAACACCATTTACCCACATGAATCGAAAGACTTCTTAGTCACCAAAATAAATCATGAGTAGCCCCTTAGTGAGACAGAATGGACTCTATTGTACCCTTAGGGACAAAGACAAACCTAGAGCTGTTAAGGTTAACTATATTGTCTTACTTGGTCCACGTGTCTGTATAGATCCCTTGACTAGATTTAATTCCAGTTTATTTAAGATGGACACTTTTAAAACTAAAATCATACCCACTGCTTTGCTGTTACTAATCAGAAAGCAGCATTTGATTTACTGGCTTATGAATGCATGTCTCAAAGCAAATGGTGCTGTGGGGGCAAACCCACTCAAAATCCCCATATTCCCTCAGCTCTATTTGTCTTTCTGTTTCACTCTGATTTTTTTCTTCTTTAGTCTCAGTATCACTCCCACTGACAAAATAAATGACTGACCTCTGTCAAACAGTAAGTGAAAGGAAAAGCAAACATATCAATACAAAGTAGCTCATGTGCAACGCCTCTTAGAACGGTTCCACTTTTAAAGACCAAAGCTGAACAACTAGGTCACATCAGTGCGTTTATTTAAGGCAAACCCTTTTTCACAGTCTCACCAAATGAAAAGCGAATTGAAGACCATTTTAGTTTCTTTTCCCAGCAGGATTCTGCTTAAGTGATGACCTGATTTAGTAGGTCAGGGATTGTTTAATTGAAGTCTACGATTCACAGAGTGCCATGATGATCTTAGTGTCAGCTAAAGTTAGACTCCGCCTTCCTGACCTCTGAGACTGGATAAAAATACTTGCCCTAAAAAAGTGACAAAGAGTCCAAAAATAGACCACTTACAAGGATCTATTATTATGAAAAAAAAAACATTTAAAATGTGAAGGGTGGGAATTGAGAAATTAATAGATTGAGATGGAAGGAAGGATGCATTTACTATCAGGAAGAAACAATTTGCAGTGCAAAAAAGTTTGCTAAAAAGACAGAGACCTTCAAGACACCATGCTATAAGACAGAAATGTTATGTACTGTATGTAACTGCGGTTCTGGGACTGAGCGGTGGTTTCTGTTGTTTTGGAGTTTTTCCATTTGCTCATTTATTTGCTGAATCATCACTTCGTGACAGTGACAGTGAACTCACTTGTGCATATCACACTCTTTGTCAAGCCATTCTCATGAACTCGAGTGACCCAGGTGGTCCTGATAGCCTGCTACTCAGTCATAGAACCACTGTTACATCCACAACCTTCCATTATACTTCCTTTTGTTTCAAACCACCAGGGCAGTTTCATTCAGAACTAGTGTAAGTCATTAGGAGGGTTTGTAGGACATTCTGATGATGCATTTTGTCAGATAATAGCAGACACCATTCATAAATATACCACAAATATACCACCTTAAATGAACAAATAACAAATTGAATGAAGACTCAAAGACAGCACTTTACTGAGGAGGAGAAATCACTCAATTTATGAATCTTGCTTCATACTGAGGAAAAGAACCACGTAAGGTGTTGTTAATGCAGTTCTTTATGGTACTGATGATAAACATCACTCTTGTGCTGATACTCTTTATTTTATTGTGGATAAGAATCACTCACCATTCTTTATAGAGCGTTTTAATCTTTAGTCTTAATGCTAAATGCCTGGGCTGCGAGAACAGATCAGGTTTATCGATATACTTTATTGATATACTGCAGTATGTTTGAACTCTGAAACCCAGCACAGACACTGTATGTTGACTGATGTGCATGTAAAAAGTATGCACAACTTTCTACTTACTTGCAGATAGAGAACTCAAACTTACAAGAGTGTGTCTGGCCCCTTGCAAATATTCCAGTTTGCTAGGATCTCCGTCTACTTGTGGATTTGCTCTTCCTTTGGTATATTTTTATGACTCTTGTGACTCTTTTAGGTTGTTGAGCAGCACAGACAGTTATGTGTAATCTTTAGTGACAGTCAAGTATTGGAAAACCTGCCACTTATAGCGTGCCTCAACATATTAAGTCTGATGGTGCACGTTGGAGACCCATCCACATCAAAGACAGATGAAAATGTGGCTGCAGTGATGTCTGTGCTGAACTGAGACCAAATGAATGCAAGGATGATCACACAGGAGTTAGCACTTGCTAAAACCGTTGCTCGTGAAATCATTACACAGAAGTTGAGCATGAGGAAAAAGTTTGCACCAAACTTATCATCAAGAACTTGTCAAATGTTGGATTGTTTAACAAAAGAGCCCAATTTCCTGAACAGAGTGATCCCAGGAGATGAATCATAGGTGTTTGAGTACGATCCTGAGACAAAAAGACAAAGTGCTGAAAGGCACACGGCAACATCACCTCGCCCAAAGAAAGCTCGCATCAGCAAATCAAAAATCAAGTCTTTGTGCCACTGGTAGACTTATGCTGACAATAGGATAGCTTGTCCATAACCTTTGTTCAACATTTCAAGAGGTTCTGATGCACTTTTACCAATTTTCACACAGAATATGATCACGTACCATTGCTCCAAAATCGCTTGCATCGTTCCAGTGATGAGGCCCTTTCACAGCAGGGTTTCACAAAAACAAATGTCTTGGCACTGCAAAAAAGGCTAGAATGCAACTGATACGGGTCCTACTGTTTATCTGAGATCCCAGTCTAACTAACCTTGAACCGACATCCCCATGAGTAAGCCCTATGGAGCAAGGGAATTTCATTCTCATTACTTTCTGGATAGACCTTGTAAATCAGCTGACCACCTTTCAGTGTAAATTCTTATTGTCAAATCATTTATGCAAACAGATAGCAACTTTGCCAGTCATTGGCCGCTTGTCTTAGGACGTATTTGGAAGGTTTTGGTCGTCAAACATGGCTTAGAAAGATTTTGAACAGTTACACTTAAATCTGTTTTAATGTAATCTGTGTGCATATACACGTGTGATACTCAACTTGTTTTTTTTTTGTCTTTTACTAGATAGCACTCAGTTATAGAAGGGATTATTTATTATTGCACTATTCAGTCTCAACCAAAT
Organism: Scorpiodoras heckelii; assembly: GCA_028566435.1. Taxonomy (NCBI): domain Eukaryota; kingdom Metazoa; phylum Chordata; class Actinopteri; order Siluriformes; family Doradidae; genus Scorpiodoras; species Scorpiodoras heckelii. The sequence continues at coordinate 23,400,823 of JAOVVH010000032.1, read as the reverse complement.
GAGGATGTGTTCCCTTTTGAGTCTGGTTCCTCTCAAGGTTTCTTCCTCTTAACATCTGAGGGAGTTTTTCCTTGTCACCATTGCCCCTGGCTTGCTCATTAGGGATAACATTTAGGGACAAAACCTATAACCTATGTCCAAATTTTATGTCTTTGTAAAGATGCTTTGAGCTTTGCTTTGACCACCTCCTTTTCTCTAAACTCATTGTCCATTTTCTCAGTTCCACTTACCATATAGCTGCATATAGTTTTGTAGTTCTACAATTGCAGACTGTAGGCCAACTGTTTCTCTACAAACTTTGTTAGTCCCCTTTACTCTCTTCTCTAATGGTCAGGACCCCCACAGGACCAGAACAAATGAGGTACTATTTGGGTGGTGGATCATTCTCAGCACTGTAGTGACACTGATTTGATGATGGTGTGTTATTGTGTGTTGTACTGGTGTGAGTGGATCAGACACAGCAGTGCTGCAGGAGTTTTTAAACACCACAGTGTCACTGCTGGACTGAAAATAGTCCACCAACCAAAAATGTCCAATCACCAGCATCCTGTTTGCAGCATCCTGTGAGCACTGATGAAGGATTAGAGGATGACTAACACAAACTGTGCAGCAACAGATGAGCTACTGTCTCTGACTTTACATCTACAGGGTTGGTGGATGTGTCTCATAGAGTGCACAGTAAGTGAACACAGTGTTTAAAAACTGCAGCAGCATTGCTGTGTCTGATCCACTCACACCAGCACAACACACAAACACACCACCATCACATCATTGTCACTGCAGTGCTGAGAATGATCCACCACCCAAATAATACCTGATTTGTGCTGGTCTTGTGGGGGTCCTGACCATTAGAGGAGAGTAAAGGGAACTAACAAAGTATGTAGAGAAACAGATGGCCTACAGTCTGTAAATGTAAAACTACAAAATGCAGCTATATGTTAAGTGGAAATGATACAATGGACAATGAGTGTAGAGATAAGGAGGTGGTCATAATGTTATGCCTAATCAGGGTATACTGTATGTGTATATAAAACGTCTACAATAAAATTGTTGTACAAAAAAAATGAATTCAAGTGAAAAAAAAAAGCAAAATGTTTTTAGGGGAAAAAAGAGAAAGAAAAAAAATTACACTAGGCAGGTTGCACCAGTGTGTGAAGACTTTAATAATGGGGTATGTAACTGTGATCAGAATTAACTAATCACATTCAAACTTATGTTCAAACGTACTGATTGTACTGTATGCCTATCATCAGTGACGTGCGTCTGATTAACCTCAAACAAATGAAGATAAACTGTAGGATTTTCCTGATAGGTTCTTGGTGTCATCCGACTGCTGAAGAGCTGTGGAGGTATGTAGAGGGGTACACAGTAACTTCCAAAACAACAGATGTAACAAGAAACACTGTGAAGGTCATCATCAACAACACTCTCTGCATGTAACAACAATCTCTTATATTCTTCACATGCCTGTGTTTAAGGGGTATGCTGGCTAGATGGAAGCCTTTTATCACAAAAAAATCCCCAAAACGTACACTATATTGCCAAAAGTATTCACTCACCCATCCAAATCATTGAGTTCAGGTGTTTCAATCACTTCCATGGCCACAAAAGTGTATAAAATCAAGAACCTAGGCATGCAGACTGCTTCTACAAACATTTGTGGAAGAATGGGTCGCTCTCAGGAGCTCAGTGAATTCCAGCGTTGTACTGTGATAGGATGCCACCTGTGCAACAAGTCCAGTCGTGAAATTTCTTCACTACTAAATATTTCACAGTCAACTGTCAGTGGTATTATAACAAAGTGGAAGAGATTGGGAACAACAGCAACTCGGCCACGAAGGGGTAGGCCACGGGGGTCAGCAGATGCTGTGGCGCATAATTCGCAGAGGTCTCCAACTTTCTGCAGAGTCAATCACTCCAGACCTCCAAACATTATGTGGCCATTGTGTAGAGAGCTTCATGGAATGGGTTTCCGTGGGTGAGCAGCTGCATCCGAGCCTTACCTCACCAAGCAGAATGCAAAGAGTCAGATGCAGTGGTGTAAAGCACGCCACCACTGGACTCTAGAGCAGTGGAGACATGTTATCTAGAGTGACGAATCATGCTTCTCCGTTTGGCAATCTGATGGACAAGTCTGGGTTTGGCAGTTTCCAGGAGAACAGTACTTGTCTGACTGCATTGTGCCAAGTGTAAAGTTTGTTGGAGGGGGATTATGGTTTGCGGTTGCTTTTCAGTTGGGCTCGGTCCTTAGATCCAGTGAAAGGAACTCTTAATGCTTCAGCATACCAAGAGATTTTGGACAATTTCATGCCCCCAACTTTGTGGGAACAGTTTGGGGATGGCCCCTTCCTGTTCCAACATGACTGTGCACCAGTGCACAAAGGAAGGTCCATAAAGACATGGAGGAGTGAGTTTGTTGTGGAAGAACTTGACTGGCCTGCATCTCAACCCAACAGAACACCTTTGGGATGAATTGGAGTGGAGACTGTGAGCCAGACCTTCTCATCCAACATCAGTGTCTGACCTCACAAATGCGTTTCTGGAAGAATGGTAAAAAATTCTCATAAACACACTCCTAAACCTTGTGCAAAGCCTTACCAGAAGAATTGAACCTGTTATAGCTGCAAAGGTTGGGCCGACATCATATTAAACCATATGGATTAAGAATGGGGTATCACTCCATTTCATATGTGTGTAAAGGCAGACAAGCGAATACTTTTGGCAATATAGTGTAACCATTTAAGCCTGCCCACATCACCCCAAAGCATGTGGCCAAATGGTCTGATGACACCAGGGTAGAATTTTTTGGGCATAAATTTAAATATGTTTGATGCAAAAAAAAATACAGCTTAGCACTATACCCAAGAACACCATACCCCGAGAGGCATGGTGGTGTCAGCATCATGCTATGGGACTACTTCTTTTCAGCAGCCTTTTCTTTTTTTCTCTTAAACATTTCTATTTGTTTTCACCTGGATTTTGTTGGTTGCTATATCAGATTAAAGGTGGAAAAAGATCTGAAAAGATTTATCTTGGTTTCAAAAAACAGTTTAACAGGGGGAGGGGGTTGGGAGGTAAGTAGAAGTAAGTATACACGTAATTTATCATATTGCTGGCTTAAGCAGTATGGTGGCTAGATGCCTTTTCTCACAAAAATTCCCCAAAACATCCAAGCCTGCCTATATCATCCCAAAACATGTGGCAAAATGGGTAGAACTTTTTGTGCATAAATTTACAATATGTTTGGTACAAAATCAAGATAGGTTATCACTATACCCAAGAACACCATACCTGGTGAAGCATGGTGGTGTCAGCATAATGCTATGGGGCTGCTTCTCTTCAGCAGCTTTTTATTTTTTTCCTGAAACATTATTATTTGTTTTACTGCATTTTGTTGTTTGCTATATCAGATTAAATGGAGAAAGAGTTCTGAAAATATTTATCTTGGTCATTTATTTAATTGCATTTAAATGTTTTGAAAATATTGTAGAAACAAGTACACACTTAATTTGTCAGTATACTGATATCGTATCGCTGTCTTCCATAGTCTGTTATTGTGAGACTGACTGAGACACACACACAGACACACACACACACACACACACACACACACACACACACACACACACACACACACAAAAAATTGTCTCTAAACCACAAACGTGCAACTTGTCCCTGTCAAGGACACAGGCCACAGTCGATATTTTTCATTGGTACTGACAGCAAAATTACAGAAGCAGAGGCTCAAAACCCTCTGGAGCTCTGCCAAGCAAAGCCAGAGAAACTCTAGCCAGGGAGAGAACTAGGGAGCACCACTGACTGCTCATTCACTCAGAAATAACACAAGTCACATCTGATTAAAAATACATATTTATAAAGCAGCAAATTTTCACAGATTGTGCTGTTAACCTCCATTAAACACCTGCAGGTTTATCAACTCTGTGAGTCTTACAGACAGACCAGATGAGTATATATGTTGAGCATTGCATTTTGACAGAATTATTAGGCACATTTGACCAGGGCAGTTTGCATCATCCTTCACTGTGCAAGGAAAACAGAGATGACCACCTGCAGATCACTATAACTCATGAGACGCATGGTGGTCTGCATGATGGGACTTGTTCTGCTGTTACAAGGAAGAGTAGCACTGTCAGACAAGGAGTGGAAAACTGTGCAGAATATTAATGTGAGTTTGTGTCAGCACTTATATGCTTATTCATTTGGGTATTTATCTTGCTGTGATGTGACAGTGCTACCCACTGCATCACCGTGCCACCCAGGGCAGGTCCTGAATTCTGTCAATAAATGATTCTATGAAACAGATTTTTTTAAATGTACATACAAAATCCTTAGTTAATTGTAAATTCAGATTTACAGTATATCTGTCTAATTTATACTTTCACACATGGAAATCCTATATAATAGGTTAATGCATTACCAACAAAGCGGAATTAATGTAAAATGCGAAGATATCACATAGTCCATACATCAGATCAATTCTGGCATTGAGAAAAGTGCAATCACAGAGAAATTCCACCTAAACTGCACCGCTTCTGCTGTGCACAATATACACTGAAGTAACAGAAAAACTGGTACACCAGTTAATACTTGATAGATCTTCCACGGGATCTTGGAGGGAACGTTGCACAGTCCTCATGATGATATTTGTTGAGGCCCCAGCATTTAATTCTGATTTTTCTTAAGGCAGTGCTGCACGCCTATTGCGTGACGCTGGTCACGTTCACCCAGAGTCTTTTCATGGCCATACTGCAGTCTTAAATTTGAGATTTTGCTGGAATTCTTGTAGTCATGGTACACCCTTGAAATGCTCATACATGAAAATCCAAACTTTGCTTCTCCCTGAAATGCTGTGACCCATCTCACAAGCCATGTTGAAAATCGCAAAATCTTGATTAACTTGCCATTCTCAGTTGTTCATTTGCAAAAACAATAAGCTTCCATCGATGTCTATCGCTTTAAATACGCACTGGTGGATGCAACCAATGATGTGTATGGGTGGCATTGCTATGTATTTTGCATAGGCTCAGTTTTTTTGCTACTTCAGTGTATAGACTGCATTCTTGCTTTATTGCGTTTTTTAAGCAGTATTTCTAGTGCAAGTGTGAATAAGTCAGCCTTCATGCAGAAGATTTTCTGCATGCTGACACTGTAGTGTAAATAGAGTCTTGTAATGACACATCATTAACTTTGCACCGATTTCTGCTTTAATTAGCACTCATTAAACAATCCAAAGGGCATTTAGTAATAATTTGGTTGTTGCATCTTTACATGAACTGATTATGTATTCTCTAGATGAATCCCTGGCTCCTTGAGACCTTTAATGAGATAATTACTAGATTATCTAAGCAGTCAAAACCTTATCAGGTTGAGTGTTAAAACATGTGTGGTTTCTTATTATTGCATTTTCCTTTATTTCCATTAAAACTCACTTATAAAGGAAGTTTTGTGTAAGAGTACTTTGGGAACTATGCACAAATGTCTGAAAAAGTGGCAAGATAACCCAAATTTAGAGTGATATGCTGTACATTTACAGGTCATGAACATTAACACTCTAACACTGTGTGTGGCCAAGCTTGAGCTAGAAGCTGCCTACATTTTGTAAATACACCAAACATGCATTTTCTATCTGCCAATACTCAATTAGTGTCAGCTATCCAAACACGCTCTCTCCTACACTTACACCTACAAACACACGAACCAAGAGCCAAGAAATCATTAGATGCTGTTTCCCCACCTACCATTCATGAAGTGCATTATACAGTAAAACACTCCACACCACACACCCAAAAAAAACTGTGTAGCTCTCAACCACACACAGCATAATATACACCACCCACATACTAAATAAGGAATGTAATAAAGATACCAAACTCTGCAGATTTTCATCTTGAAAGATATTAAATGGGCAAATCTCCATTAGTCTGTCAGGAGTACAGTTTAAAAGCGCAAAAGCTAAAGGATGCGTAAAACAAAAACCCACCATAGAGCAAGAAAGGCTTACAAGCTGCAGTCTCACATACACATTTGCACTGTCAAAGATTTGCACAAGCACATACAGATGGCCAGTTCCATTTGGTAAATTGGTAATCGATCAGGGTCTGGTCAGATTGTCTGAAGTCCCTGGGATTTCATTAAATAAATGCCCCAGTGTTTTTCAGTCTAAACACTGAATGCCACTTCTGTAGCGTGTGGTGTGTGAATGGGTTTTTGAACAAACTGCCACATTTCTCTTTACATCAAAAACCAAATTAATCTGTAAGGGGTTCTTCAGTTGTCACTATACTTGCATACCCTTAAAGAGTCTATTTCAACCCTTACAACAATGTGTTTTCCTATCAGAAATGGCTCCAGGTAGAATCTTTTTTTTCAGCACCTAAGAAAACTTAGAGGCTGTCCACATAACAATGGGGAAGTGACGTTTTTGCAAAAATGTAAAAGCTCTGTTCCATTTTGCCCTTTTGGCCATATGACAACAGAATCTACAGGTCTCGAAGGTGCAAACGTTTGAATCCTTTGAAGACGCAACTCTTACGCCACTATGTAGACAGGCAAATATTGAACCTCTTGAAAACAGTGATAACATGGCTATTTACATTTTCATCCTGCAGTAAAAGAAACAACAACAATGGCAGACAATCGAGCTGTGTTTGTATTCAGGTGGTGTTCTTTTGTGGTGTTTGTATATTTGACTGGCAAAGCTACACCGCCTACTACTGGCCTGGCATACCAACCACTGTGTTTTTACTCATTTCTGTGAATCCGTATGGATGAGGATGAGTTAGATGGAAGGTATCCAAAAGGTATGAATGGAATACTTTCAAAACCAAAGGAAAAATATAATGACCCTTAGCCCTTAAAGATGGTGATGGTTATTATTATTATTATTATTATTATTATTATTATTATTATTTTTAATTTAGCCTTTATTTAACCAGGCAGTCCCATTGAGATCTCTTTTACAAAAGAGACCTGGCCAAGAGGGTAGTTCTTTAAGGGTTCAATATATAATCAAACTCTTGGTTGATGGTTCTTGGCTTCTTAACAGGGTTCCACTTGCAACCCTTAAAGATTCTATGTATATCCCTACAACAAAATGTTTTCCTATCAAAAATGGTTCTAACTAGAACCTATTTTATGAGCTAAGACTCCTTAATTAAGCAACAAACCATTAAAGATGGGCTATTATGGTACCCATTGTCTAATTGAGGTTTTTTCTATGAAGTGTTCTTCATAAGAGGGTACTACTTACACCTTCACAGGGGCACTGCTAGAAATCTTGGGCCCCATGAAAGATTACAGGCAAAACTATTAAAATTATACTAATAGGCTGGAAAGGGCCCACTGTCAGTGCCAGGCCTTAGAATCGCCCTGGCAGTGCCCCTGCACCTTCATATTGTATATAATACCCTATGACAAAGTGTTTTCCTATCAAAAGGTGTCACAAGGACATTAGAACCCTTCTTTAGGAGCTACGATCCTCTTAAAGAACCGCTATTCCCATCTTTAAGAACTCTTTATGGTCTCACTGGACAGTTAAGAGTTCTTAGCCTCTTAAAATATAACCCTTTCTGATAAGGAAACTTTTTATCTCCCATTCGCCATCATTTTACCTTTAAGGGTTCCTTTGTAGGGACAAAAAAAATACCCTGAACCCTGAGCTCAGAATTTTCGAAGTGTGTAGTGAGAAAGGGATAGAAATCCTGTTTACTCTGAACGTACTTATAACAGAAGTCTAAGGACAATTGTTGAAAGCTGTCAATAAACATTTACAGCCAAGTCCATATATATTTGGACACAGAGAGAGGTATTGTTATTTTCGCTGTCCGCTGCAGTCAACTCGAGTTGAAATAAATAATGAATATGAGCTCAAAGTGCTGAAAGACTTTCAGCTTTAATTACAGGGCACGTCCATCTAATTCAGGTGTAGGAATTACAGCACATTTTCTGTGTGGTACAAACGTAATTGGCTGCTCAGCTGTTTCATTTCCATATCTGAGTCTGAGTCATTAAAGTGTTGTGTGAAATCAAAATAAGCTGTGATTTGGTGACAAATGAAGAACCAGTTTCAGCTGCAATGTTTTTTTTAATGTTCTTTCTTGATCTCCTTGACCATTCAGCAGCATTCAATACAGTCAATCACAAAACTCTCCTGTCCATCCACTTGGAACTTGTGGCATCATCTGACATCTGCAGCTGATCCAGAATGCAGCTGCACAACTTGTTTTCAACCTACCCAAGTTCTCACACAACCACCCCATTGCTACACTCCCACTTCTGGCTTCCTGATGCGCCCCACATATTGATTTAACATATTGATGCTTGCCTACAAAACCATAAACAGGACCCTCGAGGCAGAATCCTTTGATTCCTGTAAGTTATGAGCTGGGGCCTCCATGGATCAGACTTGTCTGTCCAGGACATCCCACAGATGCTCAATCACATTGAGATCTGTGGAAATTAGAGGTCAAATCAACTCCTTGAACTCTTTGTGAACCATTCCTGAACAGTTTTGCAGTATAGCAAGGTGCATTATCCTGCTGAAAGAGGCCACTGCCATTAGGATATACAGGTAGACCATTAGATTTAGGTAGGTGATACAACCACATGAATGCCAGGACTCAAGGTTCCCAGCAGAACATTGTCCTGAGCATCACACTGCATCTACAGGCTTACCTTCTTCTTCTAGTGCATCCTGGTGCCATCTTTTCCCCAGGGAAGTGACACACACACCCAGCTGTCCACACAATGTAAAAGAAAATGTGATTCATCAGACCAGGTCACTTTCTTCCATTACAACATGGTTCTATTCTATGCTTATGTGCCCATTGTAGGCATTTTCAGTGGTGTACAGGGGTCAGCCAGGGCACTCTGACTGGTCTGCCGCTATGCAGCCCCATAAGCAGCAAGCTGTGTTACACTGTGCTTTCTGACACCTTTCTATCATAACCAGCATTAACCTTTTCAGCAATCTGTGCTACAGTACCAGGACCAGACACACTACCCTTTACTCCCCACATGAGTCAGTGAGCCTTAGTGTCACCAGTTTACCAGTTATTCGTCCTTGGTACCACTTTTGGTACGTACTAACCACTGCATACCCAGAACACCTGACAAGGGCCAGTCATCTAGCATCGCAATTTGGCCATTGTTGGCCAAGTCACTCAGATCCTTATGCTTGCCCATTTTTCCTGCTTCCAATGCATTAACTTTGAGAACTGACTGTTCACACACTACCTAATATATCCCACCCCGTGACAGATGCCAATGTAAAGAGATAATCAGTGTTATTCACTTCACCTCTCAGTGGTTTTAATGTTATGGCTGATCAGTGTATAGAGATTTATTCTGAAAAATTGACATATTCCTTCAGTGTGTGAATAGGGGGGGCTGATATACATTTCATTAAGCACAGCATGCAGCTTGAGCTTGCCTGCAGAAGAGATGCATCTTACACACGCGCACACACACACACACACACACACACACACACACACACACACACACACACACACACACACACACACACA
>JAOVVH010000032.1:23296698-23313898 GCA_028566435.1 Scorpiodoras heckelii | reverse complement strand
GGCTGGTCCAATTTAGCCATGAAACCTCCCACACTAAAATGACAGGTGTTTCAGTTTCATTGTCTAACCCCTGTATTTACAGTTACATTAGTGGAATGTCCACAAAACAATTTCCTCATGTTCCTTAAGTCCTCTAGCCTGAAGACTTCCTTACAAAAATATTAAATAAATATCTCCTCAAAGAAAACATCACCATATTAAGAAATTATTTTTTGATACCAAATTATGATACAAAAAAAATATGGCTGTACAAGATGGCTTCGAATATAATGTCACAGTTATCAGCTGTGAACTTTATAAATAATGAATATTTTTTGGGCTTTTCCAACTGATTTCTCTCAACACCTTCTGACCAATCAGATTTGAGAACTCAGAAGCACTGTTGTATGAATTAAAGGAAGTCATTCTATGTCCTAAACCACACTGGCAAATTTGTGGGACATTCTTGGAGTACTGGATGAGGTCTGAAGCATTAATTTATATGTGTATGGGTATGTATTTACTCTGAGGATCTGAGATGAGATTAGATGCTCTTCCCACAGCCCACTGTATATAATACCTTGTACACATTTAGCTGTACGTGCTGAAGAATATACTCACCTGATAAAAATGTATCATGTCTTTAAAATATATGAGAAAGTGTTTTTTGTCCATCACAAATAGCATAATGAGAAAATGAGATCTCCTTTAGGTCCACTGCTTTTGAGCCAAAACATCAGGCACACACTATTGCTGTTCTTTTATGATACCTTTACTTCATTGGGAGACAAATGTACACAAATCTTACTTCGTCTTTAACTAACACACATGCCAGGATCACTGAAAGGAAAAAGACATGAGTAAGCAGACATTTGATTCCTGATGTAATTAAAACATGCACTAATAGGAGGTTCTCAAACTTGAAGCGGCAATCATCTCTTTCAAGAATAATTATATATCAGTTTGGGAATGCTCTATAAATGGTGTTATCAGAGCCTGTGGAAATACACTGTATTACTAAACTGTTCGCTACAAGAAGTGAGGTTACTGTAAAAAAAAAAACTTGGACCTAATCCAACAACCCACACAGCTCCAATCCTTCTGTGCCGCCACACGCTCCTGGTTTCCCCATCTCCTCCTCCTTCCTCCTTTACTGCAGCTTCCGGCTCTCTGTGGAGACTCCAGGTGCCTTCCTGTGTGTGCCATGCTAACCCACAGTCTAACCTCATACTTCCCTAATGCACAGAACAGCAATCACAGTTCCTTCGATTTTTCAGTGCCGCACAACATCAATCTGTAATTTTTTTCTCACACGTATACAGAAGACACTTTCATAAATTATAACCACATAAATCTCCTTTCCTTCTCCTCCATCTCTACAACTTTGACCTCTTCTTGTCTTCCTTTCTTTTCTAGCCTCCCCTCCTTCCCCGCTCTTTCTCCGCGTCATCCAACAATAACACACCACGCTGATTTCCTTAACATTCAGGAACAATAGGAGGATAGCTTTGATGGTGTGTGTGAAGCTGTCATAGATGCACAGCAATCTTTCTTCATAACTCTTCCACAAAGTTGCATTATGCTGCACCATGCTGTTCTGGTGGCTCATGGTGGCTCAGCACCTTAAGTGACTCTGTGTTGGTTTTTACTTCAATTTCTCACTCAACTGTATGTGTTTTCAGGAATATTGTCTTTATTTTATACCCTTGTTTTCAAATACACTGAAGTACCAGAAAAACTGACTGTAGGTCCCCCACAGCCTCTTGGAGGGAACGTTGCACAGTCCTCACAGTGATGTTTATTGAGGCCCCAGCAATGAATTCTGATGTTACTTGAGGCAGTGCTGCACATCTATCGCGTGAAACGATTCCTGCCAGCTCTGGTCACGTTCACCCAGAGTCTTTTTACAGCCACACTGCTGTTGTAAGTTTGAGGTTTTGCTAGAATTCTTGTAGTTATGGTACACCCTTGAAATGCTTATACGTGAAAATCCAAACTTTGCTTCTACCTCCGAAATGCTATGATCCATCTCATGAGCTCCAATTATTAAACCAGATGGAAGTGCAAACTCCTGATAACTTGCCATTCTCATCGTGGAAACAGCTCTAGAAGCTTCCACAGATGTCTATTAGTTTATATAAGCACTGGTGGATGCAACCAGTGATGTGCTTAAGTGGTATTGCTATGTATATTGCAGAGGCTCCAGTACCAGTTTTTCTGGTACTTCAGTGTACATACAGATGGCAAATTAAAGGTATTCCATATCCACTACTGCATAGTTTGTATCTTATATGATTAGCCAATAGCCATTGATTTTCTGACATTAGCTATCTTTCCATCAACTTTCTTTCCAAATTGTAAACGGTAAATGAACATTTGTGAAAAGACATTTGAATTTTTCTGTGCAGCAGCTTGTTTCCATCAAATTGACTTTTAGCAATAAAAGTGCATTATATGATGATGTTATTTACTGTAAAAAAAAACTGTTGTCATATTGATGTCTGTTGAGAAAAAAAGTTGGGTTTGACATGTTTCCATCATTAATTTCATGCATACCACAAATTGTGCACCTTCAGCTTTCTTAACTTCCCCATAACAACTGATAAGGATTACAGGATGAGATGGACAGACCCAGACAGCTGCTGAATATTGGCCAGTGCACAATAATTGTTATGTGCCTGCTGATTAGCATAATTAATACCCAAAGGAGACAGCATCAAAATTAAACTATTTGTCCATCTTACAGTATATGGCTACAAGGAAGTGTTCATTTCACAGGCACTGTGCCAAAATACACACCCTGTCTGTCCCAGATTTTTTTGAGTGTGATGCAGGCATCATTTTCTAATTTTATTTATATTTAACAAATAGAATTAACTTAAAAATTGAAAACACTAAAAATCTTTTGTCTGTTAAATAAAGCTTCAAGTGAGTTATCAAATTAGAGATTTCAGTTTTTACTGCATTTTTTTTATTGCAAAGTGTTCCAACTCTTCCAGAAATGGGGCTTGTACATGTGGGGGGAAAAAAGATGAAGGAGAATGCTGGGATTTTCCTGAACGAGACTGAGAAATACTCTCATCCCCTCCTCAGAGCAACCTACTGTGCCATGCTGTTTGTGTGTTTTGTTAGGGGGCACATGAGGGAAATTCTGTAATATGACACTGCATTTATGCACAAATATGTTACCAAAAAATGCAGTTTCCAATGCAGTTTTCAGCAAAATCTCAGGTGTTGACAAATAATTTATCCACCAAAGTTGAACCGAAAAAAGTTGACATAATTTTACCACCAATTTCCAATTCCATGGAACACACACAACTACACATAGACAGTACACTTAGCTCATGATCAAACTGGGGACCCTGAAGCTGTGAGTCATGCATTTCAAGCAGCATTAGGAAATAATGCGACAAATTCTGGTGTGAGCACTATTTACTTTTTTCTTTCAAGGTAAGTGGTACACTGTAAAAAACACTACATGAAAAAGGAAGTTAACTGGTTACTTTCAAACTTTGAGTTCATTGAACTTTAAATGCAGGGTGAGCCAGAGAGATCTGACGATTTTCATATGATTATTTCCCAGACGTTAGTTTGATTAGAGTAGTGACTGGTGGGGAAACAGTAGCTCAACTGATGCTGTTTTAGTCAACATGGAGCAGCAGTCAGCACAGCATCGTGCATTCATTGTTGAAACATTTTTTTTTAAATGGCCACTCTATGATTGCTACTTAATCGCTATTTTGCATTAAGTTCAATATTTCTCATCACGGTGCTGTCGAACTCTCGGAACACAATTAAAAAATGGGTTGAAATTTTTGGTAACAATGCTTCTGCCTTGAAAAGAAAACCACTCAGCAAACCGCATACAGTTCGAACGTGGAATATTGAACTTAATGCAAATTTCCGTTGAGTAGCAATTACATAGTCACCATTTTAAAAAAATGTTTCAGCGATGAATGCGAGATGTTGTGCTGACCACTGCTTCATGTTGAGAAAAACGGCATCAACTGACTTACTCTAGTCAAACTAGCATCTGAGAAATAAGCATATGAAAATACTCAGATCTCTCTGGCTCACAATGTATTAAGTTAACAGAAGAATATCTGTGCCTGACATTCTTATGTTACTATTTTAAGTTAAATAAACAAAATTTTGAGTGCAGCCTGGAGATTTACTTTTTTAAATAAACTGGTTGCAATTTTTTTAGGGTGTCCTGGCAGCTATATAATTCACAAATGTTTGTACAGATCTCTGAATCCAAATTTGTAGATGTACTGGGCCTGCATATATCATGGTTTTACACTTTCCATTTATTGTGGATAAAAAAGAAGCTGCAGACATGAAGATAAGAGCAGTGCAGTATAATTTTCCTTTCCTTCAAAGCGGATAAAGCTTGTGGATATGATTTGTTCTTCTGGCGTGTTAGTTGTAAACACAACACTTTTTTCTCTCTATCTTTCTCAATCTCTCAATGCCTCCTTTTATTCCAGCAGACAGAAAGCCCTCTCCAGGTCATCACTGTGCTGTATCCAGGTTGCCAATGGCAACAGCCCCACTAACCCCCAACCCAACCCACCCCACAGTCTCTTTTGTCCATACATCCAACTGAGGGAAAGAGAGGAAGCAAAATAGAGAAATAGTCAAGTGATGAAGAGTGGCAGAGTGTGTAGGCGGGGGAGAGAAAGGGAAAGATTAGTCACGCAAATGCCAGTGAGCACATGTGCACCCCCTGTTGGTGGGGTGGAAAGTGTAGCCAGTAGGTGTATTGTGTCTCAGACAGAGATGTGAGCTCAGACAGTCTCCCACTGCAGGGGAATTCTCAGGTGGCGACAGACTCCCTCTGTGTCCCCTTCATTCCTCTGGCCTTCTGTCAGACTTTCTTTTATTCTGTTTCTCTCCCTGTCTCATTCCATGCCATACAATTCAGCATATTTTTGCCACATAAACATCTATCCACATTTATATGCATTTTTATAGGACAATTTGTAAAATAGGAGCAAACTCTCCTTGCACACAAGCTCTACACTTCATCTATGTGCCTGCCACATTCAATGAGATGACTTTCTCTATTCCCATCTGTCTACTCCCAAAGAGTCACTCCAAGTCTCTAAAGACAGTTGTCAGCTAAAGTGCTTTAATATAGCATCAGGTCGTTGCAAATGACCATAAATAAAATGAAATACATTTTTAAAAACAAGTAAAGCAATAAAAAGCATTAAAAAAACATAACCACAGATGAAAAGACAAAACTGAACAGAAGACTTGAAACTTGACACTTGAAAGAGGAAGACATGCAAAGAACCCTGGGGGAAAGTGTGTGGTTCTAGCATGTTGAGGAAAAAGCAGGACCCATCAGAAATACTGCCAATAAGTTGGATAAGAGTTTCTCTCCGGGTTCACAACAGAACAGCTGGGAAACCCCTTCACGTGCAGAAAAGATGACACGTAAACATTTTGCATGTTGCTCAAAAAACTGGTGACCTCCTGAAGTGGAAAAGGATTTCATTCCAAATCCATTGAAAGACACCAGCACCAGCACACTGTCTAAAATAAACTGCTGTATATTGATTTAATTGCCTCTCATTTATCCTGAAATATGTTTAGCATGAAATAAAACTTCTAAATATCATTTTAAATTTGCAATTTGCTTTTAAAATTAAAAAATTAAAAATAAAAATATGACCACCTCACTTTATCAAAGATTATCAATGTATGATGAATAACAAGTTATAAAGATCATAAGCATCATCCGCATCAGTTTCCCTGGTCTCATTTAATGAGGTAAATGTCAGTCATAATTAGCATTTGATGAAATTAATCCTCATTGTCACTTCTTTGATATTGCGTCAGTACTGAAATCATCACTGAGTCACTTGGATAAATTTCCTACTTTACTGATTAGCTTTCAAACATTACAAATTTGTCCACTTTTATCTCTACAGTGTCAGCAATAGCATGTTTGCATCAGGGCGAATTCAACAACTGGTATTTATTTTTGGTATTTGTTTGCAAACTGAATCTAATAGACTTGTGTCCATTTGATCAAAGTGTTATGATCACTGTGTTAGGAAAGTAAATGGTAACACTATATTTGGATAGTCCACTCACAGAGGTTTACAGGGTATTTGTAATGTTTCAGCAATAATTTACGCTATACAAATCTTCAACAAACAATTAGTAAACCTTTCCATTCATCTTTGTTGAACATTCTAACCATAAACATTAACCAAACACTATCCCTAAGCCTACAGGTACAATAGAAATGCATATGTGCCAGCCTGTGCCCTATCCTCAGCTCCCTATCTAACCATACACTAATACTGTGATGCGCTAATCACTGTACTCTTACCAATCCCTTACTCTGACCCTAACCCTTACCCTTACCCCAACCCTATGCCTTACCCTACCCTTACCCTGACCCTAACCCTATCACTTACCCTGACTCTTACCCTTACCCTGACCCTATCCTTAATTCTTACCCTTATCCTTACTTTACCATTACCCTGATTCTTACCCTTATCCTTACTTTACCATTACCCTGGTTCTTACCCTTATCCTTACCTTACCCTGATTCTTACCCTTATCCTTACCCTGACCCTAACCCTTACCCTGACCCTAACCCTAAATAAGCGGGTGAAATCTTACAAATACTCTGTATATATGTTCATAAATCTTCGCATATACTGTACTTGAGATTATATTTGAGAGTTAATTCTGGTTTGCCAGGTTTCTAAATGCAATTGAATGAGTTTTTCTAAAATGCTAGTTAGGAGTACAGACATCCCACCTCTTCCGGACATTCTGGGAGTCTCCTGTATATTGATAGCGCTCCCTGATGCCCACAAATTATATACAATAACCCAGAAAAAGTTTTTTTTTAGACAAAGCGAGCGAGAGAGTGATCAAGACGTCGACAAAGACCAAGAGAGGAAGCAACAAATATGGCAAGAGAGTTACAGATAAAGCAGCTGATTGGTTTCTCTTTCTCTGTGCTAAGCAGAACCATCAGTTTTCTCTGAGGGCAAGATTTACAGTTAACCCATCTCTCTCATGCTGTCTCTCTTGTGCTCTCTTTTGTTGTCCATTACTTTAATGTCCCAAAAAAAAAGAAAAAAGGGACACACTTCATCCCAGACTACACTAATGTGACCCTGCCTAATAGGGGTCAAAATAATAACAGTGTTGCTTGCTGCATTGCTTGCAATGGTGACTTTTCTGTTGTCCATATGTGGATAAATGATTGGGGGAAAAAAAAAACCATGGTGAGGTGAGTTAAACACAGGGGTGTAACAAGCTTTTTAAAAGTGGGCGTGTTCTGGGATGGGGAAGTTAAATCCCTCTGAAATCATCATAGCCAAACTGTAATTACAATCATGACCAATTATAACTTTCTGAATTTCTACATTTTATGTACATCTAGGCCTATAGTATGGAAATATAACCATGATTAGTACTGTTAACGACCCAAAATGGAAGAACTTTAGGCCCTTGGCCTAAATTTTCGACACTATTTATATTGCTGAGGTGGTGCATCTAAATCTGACACCTGTTTGATATCAACATAGTGTAAGTACCAGGCAGCACTGACAATGCCTGAGACACCATTACATGCGTTGTAAATCATCATATGCATTAAATGCATTGTAAAGTTACCCCCTAGCAAGTAGGCTAGATATAATAGCCTAACGGTACTATAAAGCAATGCCATCAGTTCACAGATTAACCTCCTCGTACATATTCATAATAGGCTGAATTCATCTAGAAAATGCTGATGTTGTGACAGACAGTGAATTTTGCTTAACTAAATTAGTGTGATGCAGTGTCTGATATCACTTCATTCTACCTGTTGAGTTTTGACTCTTTTTCCAAATTCCTGCAGGA
The DNA here is from genome assembly GCA_028566435.1 of Scorpiodoras heckelii. Lineage (NCBI taxonomy): Eukaryota > Metazoa > Chordata > Actinopteri > Siluriformes > Doradidae > Scorpiodoras > Scorpiodoras heckelii. The sequence continues at coordinate 23,306,035 of JAOVVH010000032.1, read as the reverse complement.
CATTAGGAAGTTCCTATTAGTGCTGACAAATTAACGCGTTAAAGAATGAGATAGTGCGTTAAAGAATTAATCATGATAAAAAAAATTAACGAAACAAAAAATTTTAATGCTGATTAAAAATTTGTTACACAAACCAGCAAAGCCATCAGTGAACAAAAACATTCCAAAATTGACTGTTACATTACTCGTTTTAGGCTGAATTCCAATCGCAAGTGTCCCTAATCTGTATCCCTGCTCCCTACACACTGCACAGGCTACAGAATCCCAAGGGCTCTTCACAGGGAACTCAGTCACTAAAACGGCTCTCCTTGGATGCCCTGCAATGCCATCAACAGCGTAAGCCTCCTTTATTACATTGGTTGTGTTCTACAAGACAGCACTCGGCTGTATTTAGCATGATACATCAAACAACACTTTTCAGACTCATTTTGTATGCTGTAGGCACTTTTGAAATAAATGTGATGAAATGTCTATGAACTCTAGGTGATGTATTTAAACTTTTTAATGCATGTTTTGGTTGTGGTTGGAACGTAATTTTACTCTTCAGTTGTAACGTGACGTGTTACTCTAATTTAAACTGGTGAATCGATGCCTTTAATTAAACTCCAACTCAAATCAGTATATCAGCTGAACAAAAGACAAAAAATATTTTTTTAATTAAAAAAAAAATGAAAAGACATCAATCATCTTTAATATTTCATCTTTATCAAATAAAGTCAAGTGAATAATGAGGCAACATTCAACAGCTGTTTCTCTTAAAATAGACCAGTGATAAACGGTAACAACATTTTCAATGGTCCTCTGATGCCTACCTGCATGTACAGCGCAAATCACAATGTGCATTAAAATCACAATTAACATGGTGACAGCACTAGTCCTTATACTTTGCTCACTCACACACCTCGTTCACTCACTTTGAAATCTATAGCTCTTGTTCCCTTGTCACTGATGCTAACTGATGCATTTGCTTTGACTGGTTGAAAAGGTGTGTGTGTGTGTGTGTTTGTGTCTCTGTGTGTGCATGTGTGTGTGTGCATGTGCATATGTGTGTGTGTGTGTGCACGCGTGCCTAGGGTTGCCGACCCCTGAGTAGCATATTTTAGTTTTGTTTTAATCTGACAAAAGTGGGGGTGTTGAAACACAGCCAAAGCAGTAGTACTGATATAACATGATGATCTTATCCTTGAGCTAAACTTTTTGTTATATTGTAGTCCCCAGTTGCTCTTTACAAACATGTGTTGCATGCTTTCATCATACCTAACAATCTGTTCTGTCTGCCTGGTGAGGTGGATGTGCACTTGTACTGCCTCCTGCGGTTCCTCTGTCCTCAGGACCTACAAAAGACAACAAGAATCCATGCATTTGCTCTTCCTGGTTCTTTGTTTTTGAGTTATTTTCATATGAATCACTTTTTTCTGCAGTGGTTAATCTCATCTGGATATCCTAGAAACTTATATTTCTTAAAACCGCTGCCATAAACTCAAGACTCATATTCACTTCTGGTTAATCTTCAAAGCATTTTATAGGCCTACTGTTTGACTTTTTCCTGTTTGACTGTATATTGTAATGATCAGAACTCTTCTATCCAGTATCACCCAGAGGGGGGTGGGTTCTCTTTTGACTCTGGTTCCACTGAAAGGTTCTTCCTAATGTTGCCTTAGGGAGCATGAACCTCTGCGGATCTATCAGAGAACAAGCATGAGAAATGGTTTTGTATGTCTATATCCATCAATATACTTAGATGGCTAGAAGCTAAGATAAATATGGAATAAGGTATTTTAAAGTTTGACATTGTGTACAATTATTGAGCATATGCATGCATGCATGAGGTTTGACAGATCCAAACTGCAATTCAAAGTTCAGTGTCAAAAACAACATTAAAACAACGTCATGACAAACTTCATCAGATGCAACAAAGCTAAAACAATAATCCAAATAACCATACAAAATAGAAGAAGAGATCAACCTAAATCAAATATGGTCCAAGAAATGACAAGGACTAGAAACTATACAAGCAAGCCAACTGGCAAGACTTCACAAGCAGTGTTTGTAAATCATGGGCTTATGCTGTAATCAAATGTACACAGAAATGTCCAAGTTGATTTGACCTTGGGAAAAAAACATGGATGCCCAGAGCAAGGTCATATTTGTATAGCTACCGGTAGTCTCTGAATTAGATTTTTTTTAAAAAGAAGCTCTACATGGATTATTTCTGCGTGAATAGTGAGGAGAAACATATGTATAAGATAGGCTAATTGTCTATCTGTTCATCTTTGCTCATAAAAACTCTACTTATAAAATCTGGCACAATGGGTAAATCCTAGAGTATTAGGGAGGCCAAGGTGGATATACAACAAGTGGTGAGTATAGTGCATACAGTGGAACTTGAGTAGTAGGTTTGGGAGGTGAACTTGGAGGGGAGTGGGTCTGGGATGCCAGAACACACTGCTGAGCCTTCCGGTGGTGTCGTAGGTTTGATTCAGCAAAACACAAAGGGAGATGCCTACCTAATGATCCCTATGAAGAGTTCACAAGGAAGTGGTTGTCTGTAGAATATGGGTGTAAGGAAGGTGCTGGTCTCTGTGTGTGTCTCAGGTAATAAGTGCAGAATTGTGTAATCTTACTCTGTATATTAGGTTACATTATAATTAACATTCAGTTTCTGATCTTAAGCGGCCACAGCAGCATAGGACCGTGGCAGGCAGATTATTATGGGTGTAACAAATGTTATGGTTTCTGTGTGTGACTCAGGTACTAAGTGCAGGATTGTGTAATCTTACCCTTATTTTAATTGACTTGCATTTTTATAGTTAACATTCAGTTGCTGATCAGATCTTAAGCGGCCACAGCAACATAGGACAGTGACAGACAGATTATCATGGAGGTAGGGAATGTGCTGGTTTCTGTGTGTGACCCAGGCTTTATGTGATTATCATCTTTTCCTGTAGTATTTCATCATCTAGTATTCAGAGATAGGGACCTCTGCTGGCATGGAGGTCTAATGTCCCTTTGTGCACATTCATATTTCTATGAAACAAAACACACATCCTGGATCACCAGTCTTTAGTTTTATGGGCACATTAGCCATGCGCAGATAAAATATATACCACATCCTAAATCAATATATGAATGTATATGAAGTACAGAATATGATGCTTAATAAGCAGTATGCATTTTCATTGTAGATGCAGCAAGTACTTTTAATGCTCTGGTAACTGATGTTACTTTGTGTTACACAGTACGTCTTTTATCTCATTGTTGTTCCATGTGCTGTGGGAGTCAGTAGTGATGTCATCTTATTAGTTTATAATGGATACACTTATTTAAAAAAACAGAAAACCAACCATTTTTATTCAGGCACTTATATGTAAATGCTGTTTTCACAACACACACACACACACACACACACACACACACACACACACACACACACACACACACATTAACAGAGGAAACTGCAATACAATGATAACAGCTGTGAATACAATAGTACCCAACAACACACTCATACCGACAAGCCCAGTTTAGCTCTGAGAGGTCACACTCACACACACACACACACACTTCTAACGCACAACCCGCCGGAAATACCAGTAAATCATGAGAGGAGAGGAGAGCTTTCTCTCTCTTTTCTTTAGATTTAGAACCGTGGAGGATTTCTGACATCAGTTCTGTCTTGGTCCAGGCAATGTCAGGTCTGGGCGTGTGACACAGTGACTGCTGGGAATGATGAGAATGAAGAGACTGGCAAACAAACCCAAAACAGTGTCCAAAAACATAATCCAAAAACAGGCAAAGGTCAGAAGATCAACAAAATCCTTAGGCAGAATCCCAAATAATGAACAAGACGCAAAACCAGAGTCAAAAATTATAATGCTACACAGGAATAAAGACTTGGCAAGATCAGATCGTTGCACACTGATTAATACCTAGCAAAGTGGGTGTGTCCTTAAATATCAAATATCTTAAATATTAAATGCCTTAAATTCTGTGTGGAGGAAACTGTGAAAAGGTGTGTGTGTGAGAGAGATTAGAAGTCTGGTGATGATGAACTCGGCAATATCCATCCATTATTTGTATAATTTGTATTGTATTTGTATTATTTGCAGGCCGAGTTGTGTTGTGGGAGATGGAGTTTATTGTCAGTGCTGGTGTTGTCCTGACAGTACCAAGGAATTCAAATTTGTATTTGTATAAATATAAAAAAAGAATTTTTCCTCAAATACAATGACCTACATCATAAATTGTGCATAGTGACAGTATTTACAACAATATAGCCCAATCATATATTACACAAACCAACCTTAACAGCTATTAAATTGTATAAAACTGTCTCATCATTTGGTGAGGCAACAGAGCAGCAACTGATGATGCTCTATGTGTATTAGCATGTGTCGTTATATCTGTTTCTATTTGCTCTGGTATTTTTCAGGATTAATCGGTACAATATTATTTTTGCTTAATGAAGCAGGGTGCTTATCTCAACTTTTATATTACAGAGCTTAAATTATCCTAACTGTGACTTGCAAATTTGTAACTAAATTATGTTTTTGGTGTGGATGGTTCTTTGTTGGTTGGTTTGTTTGTCTTTAAGGATTACAGGGAAAACTATAGGGACAATTACCATGAAACTTGGTGAAAGGGTGTAGCATGGGCCAAGGAAGAAGCATGGACCCTGTACATTTTTGAGTGGATCCAAGTCACAGTGTAGATGCATATATTATTTTTTGTGAGACTGGGCAAAAATGAACTGAATATGTCAGACATGCATGAACTTGTCATAAAAAAGACTTGCCAGTTGGCCTTGGCAGAGGACTGTGTCCTTTTGGTTTCACTTCTACTTTATTTTGTAATCTTTTTCCAATGTTGCCTACTGTAAAAACATCAAAACATAAGTTGTATTCAGAACAGTAGCAAAAATATGCCTACAATTGACAACTAATACTGTCTTTTTCCACGAAAGTGTAAAGTCAATAAAAAGTTATAAACTTGAGTATAAAGATTCCCAGATTGTTACCCAAACATTTTCAACTAAAAGATCAAGATTTTTTTTTCAAATAAATTTTTTTGAGAGTATGTTCAGTATTAAATGCTTAGTCTTAGTCTTTAATCACTGAAGGAGCTTAGAGTGTTAGCTCTTTATAAGTGTAAAGCTGTAATTTGTCCCACATGGAGAAGTTTTCAAGGACAAAGAACACCATGTTGTGTTTTATTCCTTACCTGACTCAGATGAAGATATAACTACAGCTTTAAAAAACCTACATCTGACTTTTGTACAAACTCATTGTGCTTTATTAAACAGTAGACAGAGCAAGATGGTGAAATGTAACACATGCAGTGGAGTGTGAAACCACTATATTGAGTCTTTTAGAAAAGTGCAGTGATCTGGCACCAATGGTCTATGTCTGGATGTCTGGTTTCTAAAACTGAGCGCTGGTCTAAAATGTCACGGTTGTTATATAACAGAAATGTTGTCCTTTTTGCCCCCAAGGCTGTCCTCCACCAGAGTTCCTGAAGGCCCGTGAACAGAGGAAAGGTCAGATTTCAGGCATTCAAAGAAAAAGGTCTCGCCACTGACGTAGGCATAATGTAAAGGTTAACATGCAAAACAACAACCCATTCCTACAGATATTATCTTCAAATACTGTAGTCCTTTTATAATGGACTACATTTGCCATAATTATAATTATAACTAATCATAACTATAACTAAAATCATTTGCACTTAAAGTGAAGATAGACATGCAAGGAGGCTTATTTTGGTATTTTGGAGACACATATGCTGCTATCAAATCAACATCTTTTCCCAGGAACTCTATGTCCATTTCAGCAGGTCAATGGCAGGCTTCATTCTGCACAAGTTAAACCAGCGTGGCTTGACTAGCCTGACTGCAGTCCAGATCTGTCTCCTATTGACGACATATGATGCATCATGAAGAGGAGAATCAGACAACAGCAACACTCAACATGGACTGTTGAGCAGCTCAAGTCTTGTACACAGCAAGAATAGGGAAAAATTCCACCTGTACAACTGCAACAATTAGTATCTTAAATTCACAAACAATTAAAAAGTGTCATTAAAAGAAAAGGTGATGTGACCCAGTGGTAAACATACCTCTGTCCCAACTTTTTTTTGAGTGTGTTGCAGGCATCAATTTCTACATTTGTTTATATTTAACAAATAGAATTATGTTCTTCATTGAAAACACTGAAAATCTTTTCTTTATTCATTTGTCTCTTAAAGTTTCAAGTGAATTAACAAATCACAGCTTTCAGGTTTTATTGCATTTTTAGAAAGTGTCTCAACTTTAATGGAAATTGGGTTTGTAATTTGTACACTATCGTTTCATTTAAAAGGCAGAGAGACATTCAAATGTGTGGAATCACTGATATTGTGGATCTTACTGTGAGCATTTTTTGGAAGGAGTCCACAGTTTCAGTGATTTGTACCAGTGAGAGGTAAAGCAGTAGTTTTCAATTTTCCAGCACCAGAGAGTCTTCAGGATGAAGTATTTCTTGGTAACATGAATAGCTGCATTTTTCCTAACAGTAGGAACTTTTCACAACATTGAATATAACTTTAAAAGTATGATGTCTCATGCTTTTATATAAAAATTGTTAGTGATGGCAAATTGCTGTGGTGTAAGAGGAATAAAATACTTTATGATGTGATGCTGTTGTCAAATAATCAACTTTGTGTACCACCCTGTCATTGATTATTTTCCTACAAAACTATTCCCAGACATGCTTTATTTATATTATATTTTATTTTATTCATAGGGTTGTCTTTTGAATGAAAACTGAACCAATGTACATTTACAACTGAGTGCAAAAGTTTGCATACTATAAGCACAGCATAGTGTTTGTTAGGTTTCATAGATGGTCCTTCATTAATGCATGTACTATATAATCCATCCATCCATCCATTATCTTCCACTTTATCCCGCTAGTCGGGGTCACGGGGGTGCTGGAGCCAATCCCAGTGTCATCAGGCGAAGGCGGGGTACACCATGGACAGGTCGCCATTGCATGGCCAACACATACTCACGTACACATTCACACCTACGGGCAATTTAGAGTGACCGATCATGCATGTCTTTGGACTGTGGGAGGAAACCAGAGTACCAGGAAACCCACACAAGCACAGGGAGAACATGCAAGCTCCACAGAGAACGGCCCGGACTGGGAATGGAACCCGGATCATCTTGCTGTGAGGCGACAGTGCTAACCACTACACCACCGTGCCGCCCTGTACTATATAATGCATATGAAAAATGCATCATGTGCAATAATGACTAAAGATTTTATATAGTGCACATATAAAACACCCAGTGTTTACCACTAAGCAAGATTGTGTTTAATCCAGGAAGGCTTTGATCATCTGCGTCTGCACCTCCAGCCTGAGTGTGAGAAAACTTTGAACTTTAGATGTTCAAACGGAGGAAAATTCTGCGATAAACCCATGTGTGGATAATTACTGTTTATCCTGTATCCACACAATGGCTGCAGCAGTGGGAGAAGGAAAATTAAAAAAAATGGAAAATCACTAAATATGTATCAGTTCTGATCAAAAGAAATTGTGTAAAGTACAGCAGAAGAGAAATGGAAGCAATGTTTTGATGCAGTAGTGGATGTACAGTTCAGGACAATTTTTTTTGGACATACAGATTTTGTTGATGTAAAAGTTCCTGAAATGTCTCATTGCATGTTTTGGTGGTCCATGTCTATCCATGTGTGTGGAATTTATTTTTTTTTTTTAATGTTTTTGGTTTGTTATTTCATGTTCCACTCCTTTTCCACTCAGGTTTGGTGTATTGTGAAGTGTATTTGAGACCCACACTATTGCTGCTTTCATATTACCTGGGAAATTAAACGTCTGTGCTTTCAAAATATGAGGAATCTTTGCTCCTCTTTTGTTAACAACAAGCCAGCCAGCTAACTATGACGATGTATGATGTATGAACTGTTATACCCAAAACAGAGAACTGTACAGTCAGTGTTATAGATTCAGCAAGCAAATATGTCTATGTTCATTGATTTAAAGCAAATACTTGTACAGTATATAGACAAAGTTCGTAAACACCTGACAATAACACTCATATGTGCTTGTTGAACATCCCATTCCAGTCTCCCTTTGCTATTATAATAACCTTCACTCTTCTAGGAAGTTTTTCCACTAGATTTTGGAGATTTGTGTTCATTCAGCAACAAGAGCATTAATGAGGATAGTCACTGATGTTGGGTGAGGAGATCTGGGTCCAGTTCATCTCAAAGGTGTTCAGTGGGGTTGAAGTCAGGGCTCTATGCAAGCCACTCGAGTTACAAGTTGAGGGGGCCTTTTTCTTTGGATTTTCCTAGTCGGAATTCAGGAATTACAAATTGCAGGTTTTAGAGGAATGCAGCATAATCCCTCTTGCCTGTCTCTCTCTCTCTCTATAGTCATCAGTCTTTACCAATAGTCTAGTTTGCACTTTCCTAAATTGGCCACAGCCAGAAACACTAGGAGCAATTTATAGATACAGGAGTGGACAAATGATAAATGCCTTAATATAGGCTAAAAGAAACAATAACATTTATGACTGTAGTCCTCCTCTAACAAAGTTTTTGTTGTAGCACATCATGTAGCTTATGCCCATGATAAAATAGTTAGCAAGTCGTTCACAAAGGATTCAGCTATGAGCTGTTGCCTTTAGGCCTCACATAACATGGAGCAGATATTGTGCAAGTCTGGCCAGCATCTTTATTTTCTTGTTGTTTACCCATGAGCTGTTCCACTATCCACTGTTGTGCTGGCAGGTTTTTTCATCAGGCATTATTTTGCTGGGTCTTGTGAGTGTTTCTATTTGTTAAATATAACCAAATTTAGAAACTGATGCCTGCAACACACTCAAAAAAAAGTTGGGACATAGGCATGTTTACCACTGGGTCACATCACCTTTTTTTTTAATTATACTTTTTAATTGTTTGGGAATTGAAGATACTAATTGTTGCAGTTTTGCAAAGTGGAATTCTTGCCCATTCTTGCTGTATACAAGACTTGAGCTGTTCAACAGTCCGTGGTCACTGTTGTCCGATTTTCCTCTTCATGATGAGCCATACATCTTTAATAGGAGACAGATCCGGGCGGCACGGTGGTGTAGTGGTTAGCACTGTCATCTCACAGCAAGATGATCCGGGTTCTATTCCCAGTCTGGGCCGTTCTGTGTGGAGTTTGCATGTTCTCCCTGTGCTTGCGTGGGTTTCCTCCGGGTGCTCCAGTTCCCTCCCACAGTCCAAAGACATGCATGTTAGGTTGATCGGTCACTCTAAATTGCCCGTAGGTGTGAATGTGTGTGTGA
>JAOVVH010000032.1:23247821-23264555 GCA_028566435.1 Scorpiodoras heckelii | reverse complement strand
AGAAGAGCTGTGGCAGATTCTCCCAGACACTCAGTAAAACTTAAAAGCTAATTTCCTTATAAAACTGCACACATTGTCCCTGGGGACACTGTTTAAGAAAAAGACACCCCAAATACTGACTTCCTTTATTTTATTACTGTTTACTGCACTTTATTGTGTTTTCTTTTATGTAGAAGCATCATTATTTTCAAAGGCATCTTTGCTTTACAGAAATTCTTTGCATGTGCCTAAGACTAAGTACTGTACAGTATTTAGCTGGTAACTTTTACTGATCATAATGCAGAACAATTTCGTTATATAGCTTAATTAGTTATATATAAGTAATTGTAGTACTTTGAAGCTCTTTGCCACACAACTATCTGTTATTTCTGTCCTCACACTGTATTATTATCATGCTGTCCCTTTCTTTATCTGATGAGTAGCATGTTATTTCCTCCACAGAGCCAGTTCTGAAGAAACATGGGAGGGGATTCTGCTGAAGTGGAAGAAGAGAATGCGAAGAGAGACAGAAAAGGGGTAAGGTGGGGGCACAGAGAAACTGCAGCTCAGCACAAGATGGCTACGGTTCCCTTCAACTCGAATCCCGGTAAGTGGCTGCATAAATATTAACCTCTTCAATATGTGCACACGTCTCACACACACTTGGCACTGCCTTTGTACACTTCCTCTACCTCAGGCTGTTGTATGGCATTCTGTGTGTGCTCAGAGGAGGAGGATCGTTTTGCGATCACTGTGGCTCTAGCATTTTAAAGGGTTCTTTGCTGTGTCCCACTGGAGGAACCTAAAAGCAGAGGGTTTCTCTTTCACAAAAGGTTCCAAGTAGATCACATTTAGAAAGTAAGAATCATGTATTATTTAAAGAAACCTTCTTTTGAGACTGTAGTTACAATCTGTCAAGATGTTTGTTGCTGTTTTCTTGATCTAGATCAGCAGGTTTAATATCCTTTCATTATTGCCTTGTGCCTTATACTGAGTCTGAACTGTACAGCACTGATTAGTCATGTGCAGAGAATTGATTTAGTTGAGCTGATTGCTGTAGACTGTGCTATACACATGCAACCAAATATCAGAGATACACTTGCCTGCCACATAATAAACACATGTTCATATGCGCATTCATTCTCATTAGCCAATGGTGCGGCAGCAGCACAATGCATACAGTTACGCAGATACAGATCAAGAGCTTCAGGTTGTGTTCACAGCAAACCTCAAAATTGGGAAAATGTCATCACTGGGGCTGTTGGTGCCAGACAGGTTTGGTTCGATTATTCCACAAATTGCTGATCTACAGGTTGTTGTTTGGTTTTTTTTCACATACACAACAGTCTTTCACACAGACTGGCGCGAAAAACAAAAAACATCCAGTGAGCAGCTGTTCCACTGGTGGAAATGCCTTGGTGGTGAGAAAGCTCAAAGGAGAATGCCACAACAGGTTTGAGATGACAAGAAGGCTTCAGTAAGTAAAATAACCACTCTTTATAGCCATGATGAGCAGAAAAGCATGTCAGAATGCATAACATGCTGAACGTTGAGGCAAATGAGCTAGATTATTAGAAGACCACATCAGGTTCTACTCCTGTCAGCCAAGAACAGGAATTTGAGGCTAGAGTGGACACAGAACCATCAGACCTGGGCAACAGAAGGTTGGAAAAAGACCAGGTGATGTTTGTGAACACTTCTGTGTAAACACTAAAGAGTGTTGTGAGTGAATTAACCAGGAGAACAGCAATTTGTAAAATACTCAAACCAGCCCATCTGGTACCAACAAGCATGTCTTTGTCAAAGTCACATAGATCACACTATTTTAAGACATGTCAGAGCATAATATTGTGCATCAGCTTCATTGGTGCAAGCTGTAAAGGCGTCAAATTCAGTGCAAGTGATCTTTTGCCATATAGTATATATAGTATAGTTATATGTCTTCTGGAAGGTCCTGATATCAGTCAGTGTGTTAGTATTTATTGTGAATGCACAACATCAAAATGTGTGCTTTCACCTGTTACTATTTGCTCTTTTTATTACCCTACCCCTTACTTGATGGACAGCTAATAACCATCTGCTATTCTGAAAAAAAAACCCTCATAAATGCTTAGAGATTTTTGTGGGGTTCTTAGAAGTATGGAAGTTTGGACAAAGGTATGTGGATCATTACACCCGCATGTTGGCCTCCTTCAAACTGTTACTACAAACGTACAATTGTGTAGAATGTCTTTTTATGCCAGTGTTGTGATGCTTGAGTCCAGTCTTGGTGTATAGACCACCTTTCACTTATTCATTCTCATCTTGGAATTGAAAACAGTTCTATCAATCTTGAATCGGTGTCGGACTGGAGCAGTATGAGCCGGGACTCATGAATTGTTCTTTCCCACCACACTGACAATGATAAACTTTTCCATTATTCATGCTTTTGAAATAATTACACAGAACACTTTAATAAGTAAAAAGCAATAAAATGTATCCATTAATTCACATTGCATTGACTGGTCCTATGTTTTTGATATATAGTATTATGTTTTTTTAGGTTCTTTTTTTATGTCTCTGTCTCAACTTGCTCTGACCTCCTACCAAAAGTTTTAACTCAGTTTTGACCCTTTAAGCTCTTGGTCTTGGCTCTTGGCATAGGTGATCTTGTCCCCATCACTGTTGTATCCTGTAGTATGATGAATTCCCATTTACTGGAACTAAGAGGCCCAAACCTGTTCCAGCATGGCAATGCCCCTGAGCACAAAGCCAGGGACATAAAAATATGTGTCATGGAATCAGATAAATCAGCTTTGGTTTCATATGTGATTTCTTCATGACTCCAGAAGAACCAGCTTTTGCAAGACCACATGAATATTGTTAGACTGCATATTTTTTCTGCAGAATTTCTTTGGAAAATGACGGCTTTTAGCTTGATGGACGATACAGCTAACTGGTATAATACATAATATAATTGGCTTATAGATAACCTCTGCCATCTCTGTGTCTTTATACAGTTGTCCCCTTGGATTGTATTCTGTCTTACATGCTTTGAAAATGTGATTTGGCTTCTGCTTTACAAATAACCTGTCTCCCAAGACCTTCCAATTCATGTACACTACTGAAGCTCTATCCCTCTGTTATTTCCTTTTCCCTTTCTTTCAGTAGAAACATCCTGTTTGCCAAAGAGGCATATCATTTTGCTGGGGTATCGTGGCTCTGGCAAGACCTCATCCTGCATAACCATTACTGGTCAGGAGGAGCTACAGCCTGAGCTGCACACAGAAGAGCCTGTTCTCTGCACAGTGACATTTGGCAGCAGACTCTTTCTTGTTTTGGACACTCCTGGATGGAGCATGGATGATGGAGATGCAGCAGGAGAAAAGCTGGACAGCCAGAACTCAACAGTGGCCCATATAAGGCACCTGTGTTACCCAGGCATCCATGCTGTGCTCCTGGTGGTGCCAATTGGAGAACCGTTCACTGAACACCACAGAAAGGGCATGGTGGATCGTGTGGAGGCAGCCGGGACAGACGTGTGGAAATTCTCTATAGTGTTGTTCACCAGGGCAGACAAGCTCTGTGGCAATGGCGTAGAAGAGTTTATCACGGAAGGTGGAAAGGCACTTCAGAGACTGGTGGAGAGGTGTGGGAACCGATACCACGCTCTGGACAACACCTGCACTGACAACACACAGGTTAATATGCTTCTGGAAAATTTGGAGGAGATGGTGCAGGAGAATGAGGGATCCTTCTTTGCAATGGATGAAAGGATTGAGATACCTTCAAGAGAATGGATGCTGCATGGAGAAGTGCAAGAGCGAATGATCACAGCTGATACAGAGGTGACGCCGATGTTTAGATCTCCACCACGAGGTGAGTTCGTCTCATAGTTCCCGGTCTGTTACCTACAGACAAGTGACAAATTAAAGGAAAACATTTCAGAAAAATTCTGCTCTTCCAAGAGGGTATCTGTTTATTCATTTTGCTGACATAGTTTGAGTCCACATGTCCCCTTAGAGTGAAAAGTCATCGTAAAGCAATACAAAACTCTCCTGGCTGATCACACTTATCATTTGATGAAATGTTTCTCAGGGCAGTGGTCTTTTCCAGGATGACTCCGCGCTCATCTCCAGTACACAAGGGTTCACTGTACAGTTTGATGAGTTTAAAACACCCTACTGAAACATTTTGTTTCCTTTAATAAATCACACATTTGTATGGCTAAGCTGTAGCCTTTATCATTTTTGACTTCCTGCAATACAGGAACCACCTGAACATTACATTTTTCTGCTTTTCACCCAGTGTAAAAGCTCATTTGCAGGCATTTCCTCCTTTCACTCTCTGCTGATTTTATCTAGGTGAAGTCTGACGTGAATTTGAGACCTTGGATTTGTGAACCTATAAATACAAGATCAAAGGTCCTCTTTCACATACATGAGCCCACAGATATCCATGGTTGGCTAGAATCACCATGACTGACAGGAGAGTATGCCAATTCCCTTGGCTCCTAGTGATGTACATCTGTGATAATATCAGGCTTTGAATTTGTGATCTCTAAACATTTACGCCACTCAGGAGTGCTATAAATATAGGGCTAATGTTGCTGACAAGTTAAGAGGTGTGGCCAAAGTTTGAAGGTGGAATTGTACTAGCCTTTTAAATGAAAGGCAAATCTTTTGTTTGCACTGTGGCTTACAGTTGCAATGTAAACATTACAAACTACGAATCTACAATCTACGATCCTTTAAGAAACCCCTTTTCTAACAATGTTTTTATACTTGATTCATGTAGTACATCCTGTCTCACATTGTACTGTTAAAGCTTGTATTTGATTTTGTGTTTTTTGTTTTCCTTATTTTACTCTCTGTCTGTCCTTCTTGATCTCAGAGTTGCGTCTGCTGTTAGTGGGATGGCAAGGTTCAGGCAAAAGTTCAGCAGGAAACATGATCTTGGGTGGACGCAAGTTTGAAACAGGTTGTCATACCGAAGTCTCTTTGCGGCACCAGGCCTACATCAACGGGCGCCGTGTGACAATAGTGGACACGCCAGGCTGGGACTGGTTTTCTCTCCATCGGACACCTCGTCACATCAGAAAGGAAATCAAACGAGGGGCGGGGCTGCTTCACCCCGGCCCACATGCTGTCCTACTGGTCATTCCTGTCATTTCCACCCTTACTTCCAGGAAGAGAAGAGCCATTAAGAGCCACCTGGAGATGTTTGGTGAGGACACGTCTCACCACACCATGGTACTGTTCTCTTGTGGTGACTGGCTGGGCTGCACACCGATTGAGGAGCACCTTCAAAGGGATAGTGGGCAATTGATAAGTCTGATGCAGCACTGCCTAAACTCCTACCATGTGTTGGATAGCACCAAAGCAAAGAGAGGTCAAGAACAAGTTGTCGAGCTTCTGCTAAAAGTGGAAGAAATGGTGGCACAAAATAAAGAACAGCCGTTCTTACCTGTCAAATGTGAGTACTTTTGACTTCTTGAATAATATAATGTACAGTAATTCTCATATCGCAAATGAATGTTTAGCAGATACTGTAGATACTGCATAAAGTAGTAATACACCGAAATGGCTAGTGTCGAATTTTCTAAAAGATCAATTACTCTTAGGTAAATTTGGCTTTTGTATGTCATCTTCCACTGCCCAATTTCAGATTTTATATATAAATTCAGATATTAGAATTTATTAACGCCCTCATTGATTTCTATATCTAACACAAAGATTTGTTTGGCAGTCATTATTATATATAAAACTGTTAAAATATGTGGTTATTTAACAACAGAAATAATGTAATTAATTGATATGGTGAGATTGTCTGTGACAATCATTTATAGAGGAAGTCTCCAGTCTCTGCACTTTGGCTGAGACACTGCTACTTATTCTTGAAACTTTGCAATCTTTGTCATGGTTTGCTAATACTTTTAACATGGTTCTTGTGTGTTAATTTTTACAAAATAACCTCGAAGGAACATTCTTGTTATTGAGAAACAGCCTCTGAAAATCTCAAGACCATTTTTTTGGCTCAAGATAACTAAATATTCCAATTGTGGCAAAGCCTGTCTATTTTGGCAAGTTTCAGGAGAGTGAAAGAAACATTGGCAGGTTTTTTCAGCTTTATATCATTATTGATGACTAACTTCCAGTGCATTCCCACTGCATAGGGTTTCAACTGTTACAGTAGACTGTGCTCTTTTTTTTTATTCTGCAGTGTTTGAAGAACAGAACGACACGGCATCATGTGAGATATGCACTCTGCAGTGAGAAACCAAAAGAACAGCCCTACTGACACACAGCTTTACACACCTTTACACACCTTCATACCTGATACAGAGTTTACTTTCATACTCAAGCTGAAGTTACTTCGCATTAGGAATATGACTAGCATAACTTTGGCTGCAATTACTCAGAAAAGTACAAAAAATGTGAATTTAAAGACAGGGTTAATAAAATTGTCGTAAAGGATTATGAAGATACTTGAAGTCGGATGAGTGAGGTATGCTCATGCTCATGTGAAACTTTTTTATACCTAAAGTGCTTTATATTTCTGTATCGTAAATGTCTATAATCGTGAAACAAGATGCATGTTTTGGCAGTTTACTGACCACAAAGCTACATCACTACCATTGTGTCTTACAGTATTTGCTCTATTAATAGAAAAGTTTCAAGTATAAATATTGCACTGTTTGTAATTTCAATCTAAAGTGTCATTATTAAATAGCGTTAAAGCATATGTTGGTGAAAATACTGCTACTGTGACAGCTTAGCTCAAAAACTAAATCTACAGTAGCACAATAATCAGTATCAGGGCATTGTGTGCCTCCCAGGGATCACCACTGTTAGTCTTAGTGTGGCAGTTAACCAGCCCAAAGTACAGCACTTATATTTGTGTCAAACCTAATAATATTTTGCTAGTGCTTATTTTGCACATACTATTATAAAGAAATAAAGTTTTGAAAGGACCCAAACTCTCTTTTTTTTTCTCCAGAAATTTCTTGTAGTATATTATCAGTCGTGCATCTTTATCTAGCTGCTTGTACCACAATGCTGTTGGCTGCTCCATTCTGATTGATCAGAAGAGGTTGATTCATTTACTACAACCACAAGTCTGATATTTGTTACAGCTACATGACTTATATTAATTATTCTAATACATTTCTATCCAGAGTCTGTGCTCTGTGACACACAGAGGAATGCTATAAGTTTTTGTTAGTTTTCTCTGTGACAAGCTGATTTTTTTATCTTCTTAAAAAAAAGAGAGACTGCTGAGAGAGAGACTGTTTACAGCTGCAAGTGATGCAGATGTTATGGTTATGGTTGTTGCTATGGACTTACATGTATCCACCAGGAAACTTATGCTGGCAAAGTATTTTAAGAAGAACAGATTTCATGGTAAGTGTACTAACTGTCAGCAGTCAGCTTGTTATTTTGCAGGACATCATAGCTATATATGATATGTAAATAGTTAGGTCAGGGGACAGTGAGTTCATTGTATTAATGGGAAAAATAATTATTGTAAAGATCCCACTCAAGATGTTGGAGACAAGTGCAAATTTATTTACAATCACATGACTATATACAAGTGCAAACAGAAAATAGAGCGAAGTTAAAAAAGGCAAAAAATGCAAAAAGCCAGTGGCAAAAAGTCCAAAAGGCAAAAATCTAAACATAAACGAGGCATAGAATAGAAACGGTCAGTGATTACATGAAATTACATGAATTGATCCGCGAGGGAAAGCATACTAAGCGTCCTTTTTCTTCTTCCCTCGCGTCTCATTAATCAAGGCATATAATGGCTTACGGGTGCAGTCCATTACTGGGGCACTCTGGGTAATGTAGTACACCCCTCTAGTTCAGATCACAGGCCACTTTGGCTCCCTCCCGTGGCAATGACAATTGTATTTTAAGACTGACAACTTTTTTTAAAAGCATCACTACTTACAGACATAATTACTTAGTTAACATGTTCTGACCATCAAATCCACTGCTTTTCACCACATGTAGACTAACTAGGTGGTTCAGTCAAAATATTTGAACTTAACAAAAAAATGGCCTGTATAATTATAATTATTATAATTCTAATATAGTAATAATTAATGCTTGAAGATTTAGTTTACTTTAAAACCAGTCAACTACGTATATGGAAAAACAAAGCTGGAGGTGTTTTGCCCCATCCCACCACTGGGGCAAAATGTCGGCTTTGAACAAATGTTATAAAACTAATTACATGTGAATTTTCAGATTTGGTTTATACTCCTATCTCACTGTCATTTAAAAACTTTTGTTTCACAGCAAAAGATTCCTTTAGGGAGCATTTTCCCCAGTCTACCCTATATGGCACCTTTTGTTTGAACCCACACATGCTTCAAGTGTTCAAAAATACTAAAACGTGTGACTGACAGGTGTTTCTTTTTGTCCAGGTGTGCTCTTTAAGATTGTTTAAAGATTGAACAATTTTGCCTGTGAAGATTTGTTACATTTGTTGTTAAAAAGGATAAACCAACCTAAAGACCAGTGAGTTGTCTATGGGAGAAAAGCAAGCTGAGAATAGGGAAAATAGGCACAAAGAGGAATAAAACACTTACTGTAATAATTTTACTGTTGTTGGGAAATAATAAACTTCAGGTCATCATTCTAGCTTCTGTCATCAACAGCATTTTCATTATCACTGGTCATTGTTTATTTTTCTTCATACAAGATTTAAATCCAGCCGAGTAATTTGATTGGGCAAGAGGCATTCCATGATTGCTGATAAGAGTATAACAGCATGGGGACTTTTAACTGTACATGTATCACTCAGCTTTACAGGTGTCTTCTATGAACCATTCGACTTACCACATTGGACTACATTGACAATCATTATCTATCTTAGATTGTAACAATCTTTGCATTGCAAAGTTGAGCACATTTCTGCAAATACCATTTGAGTTAAATGTATTAAATTTCATTTATTATATTTATTATTAATTTATCTCTGCAGTAACATATAGACCTACACAAAGCATCAAACTAACAACCATGAAAATATTTGTTGATTGGCAACAGTCTAGTCCCAATCTAGAACTATCTGTAATTAGGAAGTATTTGTGTTACTGGAGCCAAATAAATGACTAAATAAAAAAATTGTATCTGTTCTTCCTTATTACTGTTAAATAATAAATGGTGCTTGTAGAACTGTTGTATAAAAGCAATATCACACCCAAGCTTGTGCTGTTATACTGAGTATCAGCATGGCTGTGAGGCTGAGTGTAACAGCACTCCCTCTAGTGTGATAATGCTTAACTAATAGCATGTCCAGCTGTATTTTATTCCTTACCAATTAATCAGTGTTTATTCTGAATTGTGCTTACTTATGAATATAGTATGGATATGGGGTGATTGTACTGTCAGACAGAAAACTGAAGTTGTGCACAGTTTGTGTTATACTATGCAACACCTCCTGAACAAACAAATTGGAGTTAAACATTTGAGGTGAATATAAAAACTTTGTCACAGCAAACCAAAGAACAACATGGAAACAAAATTTCCATTATTGTATGACTCATATGACGACAGCAGTAACCTTTCAGTTTACACTACACTGTACTCATAATGTGACTCACTTCAAATGTCAAGCCAAGAACTCAAAATGTGTATACCTGCAGATAGTCAGTATGACATGTAATGGGAGGGAATGTTCTGTATGTGTTAAAATGAAAACATTTCCATTATACTGGCTCTTTCTAGTCTAGTGTTTACTGGGGTTTCCAAGTAAACCACAAACTAAGCACAGTGTCTTTAGGCACTTGTTACAGACTCTGAATCCAAACAGATCATGCTCGATTAAGCTCGATATCCATCATGAGTGGGCAATTGTATATTATTAACATGTTTACACAAATTTAACTTTCGATAACTCACTACTATCCACTCAAGTAAACAAACAAAATTTATTATACACAAGCTTGTATAATTTAGCATAGATAACCGTGGGGTCCAAGAAAGGGTAAACTTTTGAAGGTATCAAACATATTTTGCAACAAATTAAGAACATCACCACACGTGGGCCTGAGGATGGAGAATTCAATTCTAGCTTCTTCAGAAAGTGTAATAACTAAATTCTTAAAAAATGAGCCAGAAACAAACAAAATAACTTTTTTCTAAGTATTCATTTACCAAAGCCTGTTCTTTTTCAAAACAGCATTTTCATAATGCACTTATTTAAGGGCACTGCAAGATACACACTTCCAAACACAGATACTCATTTGTTCATACTAACTCTGTTTGAAGAGCAGGTTTTTACCTGCAACCTATTCCTGTCAAAACTTTATCATTTTATAGAGTTAATTTACAGCATACATAACATTCTCCCCATGTGCACACAATTGCATCATTACCCAAAGCTGTTAGCAACAATTCAGGCCATGTTTCATTTGTTTCGCTACACAAGTCAACTTCAGTGCAAGTGTCGATCTGTCATACTGAGAGAAAAGGTGAAGCTTGTGGAGTAATGTAGTTGTAGAAGGCAAGAAGAAATCATGTACTGGATTAACTTTACTGAAATTAGCAGTAGCCTGTACATTAGAATGAATTTTTTGTTTACAGAGCAAAGTGGAAATTTTGTATTTATATATGCAGGTGACATCAAATGATCTATAGTGTAACTCAAATGTGCAGTTAGCTGTTAGAGTAGACAGTGAGAGTTGTGCCGTTCTGTTAAATCTCAGTGAATCATGATATACAAAAATATAAGTGCAGATTTAGGAATATTGTGGGCATAACTGCCGGCATGGAGAATGGTGAGGTCCATAAAATGAATCAGACAGCGAGCCCATTTTTGTGTGTCTGTAAAAAAATTATATACATTGAACAAAATATACCCATAGCAAATAGCACTGAAGCATATGTCTGTCTCCTCTCAGGCAACGATGTGACGGGCCACAACTGCTACACTAAAGCCATGTAATTATTTGCTTTTTGCCATGCCGTGTGAAAAGCCATGAGGCCCTGACAATCTCTGTCTTTTTTCTGGCTGACTGTACTCATGGTCCGGCCCTGAAGTCGTCTTGCTCTGTCTGGCCACCGTCAACCGCCGTCTTCCGCTAAGCTTGGCCTTCCTCCTGGCCACTTCTGTCGGCTGGGCAGTAATGCTAAGTCCAGCACAGTGAGAACCCCTTCTTATAGTTTTAGCCCTTTTCTTCATTAGAAGGCAGCTGTATCGACCAAACGCATGCATGGCTGACGCAAGCTTCACAGGGTTGTGCTGGACCCGTTCAATTCCCTTGATAAAGTCCAGTGTTGCAGACCACACGCTCGGCTGTTTCTCAATGATGTCACACAGATCAGATAAGCAGGACTTCAGCTTCTCTGTGGGATTGTCCTCCTCTGAAACTGAAAATGAAACCACCGTGATTAACAGACGCAAACAAAACATTTAAACCATAACCGTACAGATACACTTGCTTAAATATCTCACCCTCTGTGGTGACAATCTCGTGCTCCATGATGCAGGTCTGTCCTGTGGGATCAGCTGCTACCCAGGTTGTGGTTGTGTCTTGGTTTGGTAGAATGGAGGAGGATGGACTGGCTTCTCTGATAGACTTAGAAACTTGGTGGTAGAGTCTATAAAAAGGTAACATTCACAGTTTAATAGTGTCTATTGACAGACCTTCATTAATTACTGCTGCCAGTAATAAATACGTAATCAATTAATAAAATGATTTTATAATTTGTTCTTCTTGATTTACACAATGTTACTTGGAAGATGCAAGGTGCTACCAGTACAAAACATTTACCTGTAGCAGAACTGAATGTCAGGGCAGATTGATCGGTCCGCTGATGCATACGCATAATCCTCCCCGAGTTCGAGCTGGAGGTCGTATTTTAAAACATCCAGAGCTGTAGAAGGCGAATGACCGGCTTCAAAAAGCTTCTTTAACTTCTGTATGGCTTCTGGTCCGACATCCTTGTACCTCAATACATCTGGTACGTGCAAGTTATGATTGTGCTCGTTGGTGATGTGCACAAGTGTTGGGAAAGCTGGCATGTGAGGATCCGTGCTCCTGAACAGATGTAACAAAAATAATCTTTACAGTGTACAGCAGCAACAGTGTGATTTTGGGGTTTGACTCTGGAATACGTACCGACATTGCCTTCCATTGCTTCCCTGTGGGCGATGAAGCGTTATGCTCATCTTCGCAGGGCAGTTGGTGTTTTTGGTCCGTCTTCCAGATGGTTCCATGGTGTTCCTTGGTTTTGTGTTGTGGTGGCATCTGTAGTCCACCTGGGTAACACACATGTAATATCAATAATAAGATACGGTTACATGAAGTATCCCTAAGGTGCCATGAACGCTATTTAGATTTCATTTTCTCAGTGATACATTATTATCAGTAATTACATTATTTCAGTAATAATGTGTTCGTTTTCTTTGTTTTCTCGAGATCTTGACTTTCTTGTCATCATAAAACGACAAAATATTGTTCATCTTGAAACAAGATAATTCATTCAAGATCTTGAGAAAATATCCCCCATGATAGCAAAATAGTCAAGGGACACTGTTGTGCAATCTAGCACACAGTGTGCCCATCATTCTCTGCCCCATAACATTGATTATGAGCTTCTCTGTTCTTTCTTGTGAAACTATTTTGAGGTTATTCACCACCAAGTCATTCATGCTACTCAGTGCAGCCATGAAACAACGTACAAACATATAGGATGAATAGAATTATACTTTTCAATATGGGATGACTGACGTTACAAAGTAAGACAAACACACCTTAAAAATAACTCTCTGTCCCTTAGGTGGTCTGGTCCGATCAATCCTCCAGGTGATGGTCGAGTCTTTCACCCACTGCTGTACTTCTTCAATAGTAGATATAGACATTCTCAGTGTGGCAGAAAAATCTACATGGTCCTGAGACTGCCTTATGGTCTTGTAGTCACAGACGTGATATTCATGATTACATGGAAGCCAGTCCTAAAGGAAAACAATTATCAGTAGCCACATAACTCCAACACTCCATCTCTTAGTCAGTCGAGCTTTCTGTATGGTATTTCTGTTGGGCAAAACTAACAACAACCGGACTTACTTTTAATGCCGGGTATAGTGAGAGGTTAATCTCTGGATTGACGCAGTGAAAACGTTCCTTATTCGACATCCGAGGTTTAAGTTTGCCTGAGGCAGGGTTTCGGCGTTCCAGTCTGTGAAGGATACACACAAGATTTCAACCACACAACTAAAAAAAAAAAAAACCAAAACACCACTATACCCTACCCATCAGTTAAGCATTTACCGTTTACACTTATTGTGCAGTTACATGCAGAAAACATGCTACACTGAATACTGTTTTTGCTTTCAGATTTAGAAGCAATTCTGAAAAGCTTCATCAGGAAAACGAAGAAACAATTAACCAAAACACGCAACGTGTCCTGGAAACTGACACTTTCAGGCTCTTTCTCATTTTTCTATTCCATTTCAGTGTTGCAGCAATCCAACACACTGATGAAAGTGAACTGCAAAAAAACATAAGCGGTGTCTCAATTCAGGGGCTGCATCCTTTGAAGCACGTGGTCTATGCGGTCTACGATGGCGCACCATTTAAAGGCTGAGTAGAGCACAAAAGCCGTACCGAAATGAGATGGCCTGCTCTACAGCAGATTTCCTGTTTGAGTCCTCATTGGCGTGCAATGAACCTTGGGATATGTTGGCTGGCGAAGGATCCATCCGTTGGATGCCATGGAAAAAGTACGACGCATTTCTCTGCCACATACGAACGAGTCTTCGAAATGGGACAGCCTAGTCGCTTTCTGTGACGCAAAAGGTCTTCAAGTGCCCCCCTCTAAAGATACAGCCCCTGAATTGGGACACAGTAGCTGTAAAACTGTAACTGCGTTCACTTCTGACAAAGTCAGCAATGAATTCTTCAAAAGTAATTCCATGTTAACTGTTTCATTATTACAAAGAGTGATATAAAGACAATACAACAAAGGGTCTACTTTTCAGTGTGGCATGTATTTGCATGTCAGCAGGCAATGAAGACGCCGCTGGCTGCTTATCTGGAAACCGCTCAGAGTACACACGTCAATGTATATAGTATAAGTGTACTGCGTTCATAATAGCCCTTTTCCACCAACACGGAACGGGTTCTTGAACCGGTTCCATTCAGGAATCTTGGAACCTTGAGCGGAACCATTGTGACTGAGGATGTGTCGTCTACAGAGCGTGTTGCGCAATGCACAGAAAATGTAAACAGTAGTGGCGAGATGGCAGATTACCTGTGCGCTTTTGTTCTGTTATTAGAGAGATCCATTTTTATAAAAACAAAAAAAACAAAAACAAAAAAACAAACATGGATCAACTATTAATGATGAGATCTAGAAGACTATTCCATGCATTCATTCATTCATCTTCTTAAACGCTTATTCCTGTCCCCAGGGTCACAGGAGAGCCAGTGCCTAGCCGGCGGCATAGGGCTCAAGGCAGGATCAACCCTAGACAGTGCGCCAATCCATCATAGGGCACACACACTCATACACTAAGGGCACTTTAGAGACACCAATTAACATAATATGCATGTCTTTGGACTGTAGGAGGAAACCAGAGAACCCAGAGGAAACCCACATAGACATGGGGAGGACATGCAGGCTCCACACAGAAAGGACCCAGACCACTCCACCTGGGGATTGAACCCAGGACGTTTTTGCTGTGAGGCGACAGTGCTACACACTGCACCATCATGCCACCACTATTCCATGCAATGCTAATGGTATGCAAGAAGCTTTACTATTTGCAGACGCATAGCCTAAATGAGTGTAAAGGAAACTGAGTCAGTAAGTAAGTTTCTTAATTTGTCATATTATTGTCATTTCCTCCCACAGTCCAAAGACATGCATATTAGCTTAACTGGTGTCTCTAAAGTGCCTCTAGTGTGTGAGTGTGTGTATGTGCGTGTGAGTGTGTGTGCCCTACGATGGATTGGCGCCCTGTCTAGGGTTGATCCTGCCTTGCACCCTATGCACTACGGTTCACACTGAAAAACTTGCTGTTTATTGGTTCCAACTGGGAAACAACTTCATTCTTTCAACCATCCATCATCTTCCGCTTTATCCTGCTAGTCGAGGTCACAGTGGGGGGCTGGAGCCAATCCCAGCGTCATCGGGCGAAGGCGGGGTACACCATGGACAGGACGCCAGTCCATCGCATGGCCAACACACACTCATGCACATATACACACACCTACAGGCAAGTTAGAGTGACCGATCAACCTAACGTGCATGTCTTTGGACTGTTGGACGAAACCGGAGTACCCGGAGGAAACCCACACAAGCCCGAGGAGAACATGCAAACTCCACACAGAACGGCCTGGACCAGGAATCGAACCCGGATCGTCTTGCTGTGAGGCGACAGTGCTGACCACTTTTTCGAACTGATTCATTTTTGGTCTAAATACTCCGAAAGGTTCATAATCAGGAGCCCATGTTCACAAGATCTCCTGGTTGTTTTCAGTGTGGTATAAACAAACAGGTGCAGGAAGGTCCAGCCAAGTGTCTGCTGGAATCAGGCTGCTACTCTGAATGTTTGGACGGAAGTGCAGTCATCGGGTTTGTGTACTTCCGGTTCTGTGACGACGGCAGCCATCAAGACAACAACCTACGCGTATTTGAATCATAATACAGCGTCTGAAAACTCATCCACGAGTTTCTTCCTGTCCAAGTCACAAAGCCTACGAGTGATCAGAGAGGGAGCACGGACAGACCTGGAAAAGATCATTTAATAAAAGCGTCCATAATGTCACACGAAAAGGAGCTGAATCAGAGTCGAAACGCGGGTTCAAACCATGCTAAGCTAGCTAACTGAGCTAGCTTGCTAACCTGGTGACCTTATAGATCCTTCCGTTTAAACACTTATTAATAAAAATATTCATCTTCACTGATTCCGGATAAATATGTGACAAATATACAGCATAAAAACATTAATTTTAAAGGAATTACTACGTCACTTGGGAGCAAACCAAGAAAAGAGACACAGCAAGTAAGCCTGCTAAGCTAGCTAACTAGCTAACCAGGGCCTACTCCTCGGCTAGACAACACAGCTGAATTACTTTTTAAACTCCTAAACCACAAAACAATGAAAACATATCCAGCATACTTACACCATCTTGCTGTGTATATATAGTGCACTAGTGTTATCCGTCGTCGTCCTCGGTTCCAGCTTGCTGTTTTTAGCTCATAACAAGCACACCGCCATTCCCGCTGGCTGCATTCAGACGAGTTACCAGGGGAATGAGAATAACTGACGCTGTGAAAAGTTGTCGCGCTGAGCTAAAATACGCATGCGCAGACCTTTGCGCATGCGCTGTATGTGTAAGGCTAATTTTGTGCAATCCCGGAATACTTTAAGCATCTAATTTATTTACTGGGCTCAAAGCATGAACTGAAGCATTAAAATATGAAATATTACAATATTTTGGTTCATGAAACGGCTCGAGGTGTGCAAGCTGTGATGGTAGGCACTGTAGGTTCTGACATCTATCTGTCCTAGTCATGACCCTGTCTCCGGGTCACCTGCTGGCCTTTCCTGGACCAGTATTAGTAGGTACTAAACATTGCATACTGGGAAAACCCCTCAAGACCAGTTCTGGAGATGCTCTGACCCAGTCGTATCGCCACAATTTGCTCAGTTCCTTATGCTTATGAATTTTTCTCGCTTCCAATACATCAACTTTGAGTACTCACTGTTATTCACTGGCTAATATATCCCATCCCTTGACAGATGCCATTGTAA
>JAOVVH010000032.1:23234271-23246098 GCA_028566435.1 Scorpiodoras heckelii | reverse complement strand
AGAAGTAGGTGATTGTGTGGACACTTCTCTCTCTCTCTCTCTCTCTCTCTCTCTCTTCCACATACAAATACAGAGATAGAGAGAGAGAGAGAGAGATAACAAAGCAACACAAAATATTGGAAAAGGCCTTTTTTTTAATTAAATATTATATTAAAACATTTTTCTTTGGATAGTATTCAAATAAAATAAAATTTTAGTTTGCTGGAAAACATTTTTACAGTTTAACATATTAGATAGTTCAGTAAACAAAACATAGAAAGATGTTCAGCAAAGTGAGAACTGATATACAGAGAAGGAAGAAATGTAACTCGGAACATAAGGCACTGAGGTTATTACATCTAGACTGTTAAAATTTTTAAAAAGGACAATATTTTAAAAAAAAATTAAAATGTATCTGAAATAAATGGATGTGGATAGAAATAATTACACAGTGCAAACTTCTTATTTCTCTTTGCATGCTTGTGCACGCTGATTAAATTGCAAATACTCCCCTCTGTATTATCAGTGATCAGAGGTCAAAAATTCAGTCAGAAATGTGAGAATTTACTGAATTATTACATTAGTTTTTGTTCAGTTAACTCACAGCAATTTATTTCCAGCTGCTGGTAGTACTGTCTGCATCTCAACACCACTGAAAATAAAAAACCCAGTAACAATTCTATTGGACTATACAGAGAAACCATATTTGATCCACTCTGGGCAAATGCAATCAAGACTACCTAAACAGAACCCTACTAAAACACAGCAACATGTTTTGCTTGATTGAGTTGATGCCTAAATTAATCCAGCATTCAAAACTTGTTGAATTTATTAAAAACATTTATTTGCATATGTGTATAAATGAATTTAAGGTGCACAGATTGACATCCCTCCCTTCAGTTCCCAGTGTTCTGGTTCCCATTGCAAGTGTCTTGGTTGGAGAACAATTCCGGGTTTTCACCTAATGTCGCCCGGATGCGCTTTTTCTCCTTGAAGCGGCCTGAGTGGGAGACTTTAACGTGCCGTCCTTTAGTGGCATTTTTGTCCACAATGCGTTCGAGGCGAGCATTGAACTGGCTGTCCTCGGGCGTCCCGGTCGTACTGCTCGGCCCAGGTGCTGTGTCAGTATTATTACTGTACTCCGCAGGTACCTCATACAACTCCTTGGCCTCAGATTTCTTCTTGCGCATGAAGGTCAGCTTCCACCAGGCAGGGGCTGGCTCAGCCGTAGCCATGGCCAAGGAGAGATGAGGCCTGTGGGGAAGAAGAGAAAATGGAAGAAGAGAGAGAGAGAGAAAGTCAGAGCTGCTTTTAATTCCTTTGGATAAACTGAGGAAACTGATGCTTGAATAAAAAGTAAGTGGATTGGGTAAGGAGTGAAGGTTACACAAAGCTTGCTTTAAAGACAGTAATACATTTTTTCCAATTTGAATAATAAATTGCAAATGGTGGTTCTTGGCACAAAATCACTGTCATTAAAGCTACAGGGAAGGCAGGGAAGAAGCTAGACCTTTACAAGAAATTCAGATTTCTTTTCTCCTGGTGAGCTGGTGTTACCTGGCCAGGATTTGCATACTGAAACATGATATACTCCGGTGTTTAAAGAGGTAAAAACTCTTGCTCATCACATATCCAGTATTAACTGAGAATTTCAGCAACTGCAGCAGTGATTACATTCCTACTTTCACTCATATGGGCACTCGAATAATAATAATAATAATAATAATAATAATAATAATAATAATAATAATAATAATAATAATAATAATAGTTGTTATTATTATTATTATTAGTAGTAATAGTATTAAATAGATATAATTTGATGAAGCTTAGGGAAACTTTACTATGCTTATATTTATGAGTCTGTCAGAGAAGTCCATGAGCAGTGAAGGAAATTTTCTTGGTGTTTTCATAAAAACTGTAAAACTCCAGGGGGTCCTGAGTGGTGCAACATTGTTGTACCTGTCAATCACAATGACTAAGTGATCTCATGTATCTGGAAAAGAGGTTGGATAGCATAGCACGTTCCATTGAGTGTGGTGTGCTGCCCTGTGATGTAGCATGAGCAGTAGTTTTAATGAGTTGTCCTAGTTGGCTTTACATGTCTCAGAAGATGATCTCTGCTTAACTGTTGTGTGATAGAGCAGGTGGGAATCATTAAATCCTAACGAATTGCCCAGCAACCAAATATTTTTTTAAAAAATGGGAAAAATTGACTAAATAAAAAAATAAAAAAAAACTCAATATAAAGACAGGGCCATTAGGATGACATCATTTTTTCTTCATACCTCCACTGACAATTCTCAGGTTGACTGACTTACTTCTGACATCTCACTGAGTTCAAAGCCAAAACAATCTACTGTTTACTTGATGTGCGCTATAAGGAAACTGAGGTGGCGTGCAAAGCTGACGTGTAAGCCGAGATCTCGGAGGCAGAAGCCGACGTGGGTGAAGGTGCTGTTGAATTTTTCATTGCAATTCAATCGGTGCCATATGGCACAGCTATGCTATCAGGGGATCTCCAGTTACTGGACTCAAATTTCATAGCTACATGGAAAAGCCATGTTACATGCTAGCAGAATGCTAAATGGATTGATGGGATATAACTGATAGTATGGTAGTATGTATGGTACTGTAACCTGTAGTACTGTAGCCTAGCCCTTTAACCATAAGTAGTGCTGTAGATTTCTATATGGTTTATCGTATAGTAATTTCTGCCATGTCAGAACTCAAACTAAATAAATGAGAGATCATATATCTGTAGCAAAGATGGGAAATGATAAACAGACAGAAATTGAATCAGTCCCAGATGAGTTACTGAATATTGTTGAATACTGGGTGTATGTGTGGTCTATACTCTGACTCATCCTGCCCTTTGTAGTGGTTTCGTCTGCCTGCTTGTTACGTGAATAGGTCTCACAGAGCATAGGCCAGGCTGGGTCAGTGGTTAGTCATGTTACCAACGGAGAGAGCCTGTTGCTGGGGAGTTTGTTAGGGCTATAATAAAAGCACAGAAAAAAGCAAACACACCTTGTCTCTTGCACACATACACACAGAGAGATAAAGGTGCAGCATTGTACCTGTGCCTATTCAAAGAAAAGGAGTGGACTTGCTATGGTTGGTTGCGCAGCAACAAAGTGGTAATTTCCATTCTGTATGATAATATCCATTGTCTCTCTCTCTCTCTCTCTCTCTCTCTCTCTCTCTCTCTCTCTCTCTCTCCCTTGCTCTCTCTCTTTCTCTCTGGAGGCTTGGACTTTTGGCCTTTCATGTTTGGGAACAGACAGAAACCAAAGGTGGACTTCTTTCAAACCAGGAGCAAGTTATATTAGCTTTCATAAGCCGATGGTTTCATGTCGTCTGTTTTATTATCATATCAGATTTGCTGGAATTTCTGTTGAGATTGTTTTCATAGGGGGAATGAAGGTTGAAGTGTTCATGTGAATTTGTTTACACAGATTGCGTGTCTGTGAATCTTGGTTATCAGATGAGAACTGGTGAATCAGTGGCATTTATTATCTATTTCATAAGGTTGCATCACTCATATTTCAACTTCGTCAGATATTTCAACATTTCCATACATTTTCATGATGCTTATCAGGTTTTTAGTTATTGAATTTTGTTGTTGTTGTTTGGTTGGTTTAGTGAGAATGTCCCCAAATTCTTCATTTTCTTTTAGATAATTATTCTAGCTCTCAAATTATTCGAGACAGTCCATCATGTCATAGTGGCCCAGTTTGTAAGCCTGCAGAACTTCTGGTGGACAAGAAAACATATTTCTGGGTTTCAAGCTGATATTATAATAAGAGGACAATAAGAACACTATGTCATGACACAACTGTAGCATATTCAGTATTGATAGATACTGTATCCTGATACAGTTTTGAAGATCACACATAATAACTTAATTTATTTTGGTCAAGATAATGTGATCCAACAGGAAGGTATAAATCAGCTTTATCACAAATACTTTGATTTCTCAAGTTACATTGTAACCATCCTGCCAGTTTCCTGAGCTGAATTCATTTGATGTGAAATATATTAGTTTATTGATTATTTCGAGCTATGACAGATACACTACTGAGAATAATCCTTCTAACAAGCCTTTATGCATGTTTGTGTTTTTTCTTCAAGTTGCTTCCTCATGCTTTGATTTGTGGAATTAAGAAAGCAAGGCCTACACAACATACAGAAGATACAGAATACAGTGTATATGCATAAAACCCACACATGCTACACCTGACTTGTTTCCAATCATACCCTTAGGGTATAGTCACTCCAAAATAAAATGCTGGCTCAAATGAGGCCTTTAATATTGATTGAATGCAGTCATAAAGTCATGCAAGTCAGCAGTTCAGTTTAGTTGCTCTGGTACAATATAAGGAACACAAAAGTGGAAAGTGAGATTTTGTTGTCTATAACACAATAGCATCTGTGATGCACAGACAGGTGTAAAGATTACTGTTGCGTAATTCGGATTAAGGATTTGGAATGTGACAGTGAAACATGGGTAAACTCTGATTTCATTGAATTGTTTTGATAAAAGAGTATGATAGAAGAGACAATTGCTTCCGTGCTCCGGTTTTGATGGCATTATACATTTTAATCACGCTTTCTGATCTAACTAATCATGCAAATCCAATAGAAACAGAGCTGCACTACTCTATAAACTTTACAACATGTGCACCAAAAATAATGTATAACAGCAATGTCATCTCTGTATTAGTAACGTCTGGCCTTATCTTAAAAAAGTGTCTTTGGTAATATTAAAAATGCCTACTGGATGATAAAGCATAAGCATAACTGTATTGAATAGCATAAGCCTTCTTAGCCTTAGTGGTTTAAGTTTTAAAATGAAATGAGATCTGCGTTCGTATTAGCCATAAATGCAATATTAGATTTAAGAAACCTCTACAAGAAGAGCATATCTAAATCACTAAAGAAATTAAAGCATTGAAAAATTAACTGTTTTACACAGTGTATAAAACATATAGGCTTTTTATTGTTCTCTTCTGTGCGGCTTATCTCTGAAGAGATATACCTACTCTAAATATTTACTAAATGTGGGGCAGGAGAACGAGATTGCTCAGCACTGAAGAGTGTAAATTGGATCAAAAGCAGTCTTGTTGACCTGTATAATGGCAGAGACGAGATTTACCTCTTATTTGAATATGAATCTTTGAGTAGGTTTTTGGCTGTGAATGAAACTCTGGGCTAAAGCAGGGAATGACCAGAGAACAACTGTGTAATTTTGTTCAAAGCTAGAAGTATCCGTATGGCAGAGTTGAAGAAAATCACTCAGAACACTGTTCACAACAATGCAGAGGATATATTCAAATAACATACATTTAAAAACAAACCTTTTTCATTTTCATTTCCCATCCAAAACTACTGGGCATGGTGTGGACAGGAGGAGAGGCCTGAGATGCCATACTGTATGGGCATACATTTTTCAAACACGTAGACCTGTTTCCATTATTTCGTTCATTAATTCTATTTGAATAACATCATTCTAATTATGTTTTGACAAGAAGTCCTGCTTGGTCTCCATTTCAGGACGTAGGCCTGTAAAAAGCATTGCGTGAGAGATAGCTTACAGCACTCTATGCTGGTTAGTTAAAGACTTACTCTGGATGGTTAATGTGTGATCGAGGTGTCTCTTTGAGTAAAGGCTGTCAAAGACCCAACTCTTGTGTCAGCATTACATATTGCATATCAAGAAAATTTAGTATCAGATCCATTACGTTTTTAAACCTGGCCTTCAACTGAAACAATGTTATAATTAGGGCACACACAAAAAGCACAGTGGAGTGAATAACAATCTGGGGCTGAATGGACGTCGCTGATGGATGCTTGCAGAAAGTTTCTCTCACCTGTGCAAGTGAAAAGTGCGTCACAGAGGCTGTGGTTGCTGTTTTCCCTCCAGAGGTTACTGGCCTTTAGTTTAGTCCTCTCGGTGCTGTTTACAGTCCGATCTACTGAGTGAGACCATTGCCCTCTGTTGATGACCTGAAACCTTTTTTCTCACCTTTTCCTCTCCCTCTGTCTCTTCAGTCTCTGTCAGTCTTCGTCATGTATACCTTTCTCTCTGACAACCAGGTGCTGCTTAACTAACAGGTGCACACTCCTCCCACTGTATTACGCTCCCTCACACACACACACACACACACACACACACACACACACACACACACACACAAACACACACATACAAATACACAATCATAGACGGCAAGCCTAGGCTGCCCTTCCTCCTCCTACTTGTGCTTGAGTAAATATGGTCATAGTAACAACACATGAAGACAGAACCACACAAAAACTAAATGAGTCACATCTGTACCTAAATCTTCATGCAGTACACCTGTTCCACCGGTGCAAGGGCATTTAATTGAATCAGTCTAACATTAACAGGTGCAGATCTGTGTCATACTTATCCATATTGAATTAACATAGACCTATAATCACTAAATCAGTTCCATCTGTCCTTACAACCGCACTGATTATATTCCCCAAATCCAATACAGAGACCATATTTGATCAAATCAGTTGTTAACTTTTATACAAAGACCTTATTTCTGTCCAGCAGAGGGCAGTCTCTCATTCACACACCACCTGCTCAACACACAGAGAGATACAGCTCCCAGTGCTGGCACATATCTCTGGCACGAGTACATGTGGGATAAAGTTGGTCAGTGACCAGTGACCCAGATAGTGCCTGTGGTCAGAGTGACGCCATTAAGCAGTGGGTCTTGCTTCTGAAAGAGATTCAGGACAAGCAGTGCTGATGCATATTGTAATGAGATCAAAACTATTCAGTGCAGATAAATGTAGACAAAATCATGATTCAGACTGCCACCTATGTAAAATAACTTCGCTTCAGAGGTCTGAGCCATAACATGGTTTTAAACCTGCAATCGAAATTCATTTATTTAAAAGATTTCATTCTAATATCCAAACAGTAGTACTATTTATCTTGTAATGTTATGCCACACACCCCAGACAGAATGGATGTTGATTTATAAGCCACAGACAGTGAAAATCAATATGATAGTTTTCTGAAAATCCTACAAATTTTTATTTACCAACAGTTATCCACATAAATATATTTTTTATTAAATTCCCTGAACACACGGTTAATCCAAATCCCACATGGTTTCCTACTATAGTATGACATACACATTCTGTTAAATCGGTTTTGGTTTTGGGTTTTTTTCTTTTGTTCTGTTATTTATTTATTTTTTTTTTGGCATATGTACAGTTTCTTAAAAGAATATTTCTACCCCTACAATATCAATTTTATTTTACTTGCATCTATTTATTATTTATTTATTTGCACATGTACAGTTTTTAAAGAATATTTCTATTTTTATGTTATTGCTTTTTATGTCTTGTCTTCATTTATTTATTTATTCATTCAACTGGCATGAGAATTTTCATTGGGATCAATAAAGTTTAACATATTTTACATTATCTATATAGTGCATTATACATGCACTAATATATTGAAAAGTACAGTAGTCAGACCACAGCTGAATGTGCATATTTGCCTTTATAAATATACATACATAAATAAATAAACTCACAAGTACAATTATATAAATAAACTCACAAGTACAGGGTGGCACGATGGCACAGTGGGTAGCGCTGCCACCTCACAGCAAGAAGGTCCCGGGTTCAATCCCCGGGTGGAGTGGTCTGGGTCCTTTCTGTGTGGAGTCTGCATGTCCTCCCGGTGTCTGCGTGGGTTTACTCCGGGTACTCTGGTTTCCTCCCACAGTCCAAAGACATGCATATTAGGTTAATTGGTGTCTGTAAAGTGCCATGAGTGTGTGTGTGCCCTACGATGGATTGGTGCCCTGTGTAGGGTTGATCCTGCCTTGCGCCCTATGCCGCCGGCTAGCCACCGGCTCTCCCGTGACCCCGGGGACAGGAATAAGCGGTTAAGATAATGAATGAATGAATTCACAAGTACAATTTAATATAAAAAAAGCATACTGTATTACTGTATTTTACAGGATATACAATAAAAGGATGAAAAGGTCTGATAGTTGTTGTTGCCAGCAGATTATGTTTTACTCAATTGTGGTATAAATATAAAAAAAACCAATATTTTTTAGAGTGCAGAGCATTACTTTTCACCTTGAGGCTTCAGCATGGTCTGACACTTGCAAATAATTCTTTCACATGACTCAAACTGTATGAAAATGCACAAAAGAATAAGGTTATGGTAAGGAGCAGAGTCAGTATTTGTACATCATCTTACAACAGCATTCATATGAAATCAAACAAAACTCAGCACATCGCTACTGTTAGTTTGTAAAAATTTCTTATGAGAGCAACACAGATTCTGAAAAGTGGAAGATCAGCACTAGCAATTCCGTGACATGCTAAATTCCCAAGAAGCCCAAAAGCCACATTTAGGGCACATTTTTCCCATCAGCTACACCGCTAAGTCTTTGAATTCTGGCTTACTTAGAAGTTACTTTGGATATGAGAAATGAATAAGTGGATTGACAAACTAAGTCTGAGAGGTTTCATCAGCTCTCTGGCTGATTTGCACATCAAGCCATAGCCTGAAGCCAGTTTGGCCAATAAGATCTGGCACTTGGCTTTTGGCCACGAAAAGAATAAGGTGGGGAAATGTGTCCCATAAAGGGTGACTATTTTATTTGCTCAGACATCTGCCTTTTCCAAATTGTTAATCATACTTTGGCATATTACTCCATTTGGAAATGAAATGAGAAATGATGTAGCTATTCAGCACCATTAGCATTGTGAAAGGATCAGGACAGGCATTGTTGGGGTTTGCATGCCACCTTGTGGCTACACCGTGCTGTACAGCACAGAGAATTCTCCCCTGTCTATTGCTGAAAGACAAGCGAGTCTCTTGACATGATGTTGCTTTCAGCCACCAGGTGGCATTTCCATCTGCCAACAGAATGTCAAGTTCTGGGGTAAAAACTGAAAGATACTGAACGTAGATGGTGATGGTTTACAACAGACTGAGAGCAAAATATCCAGGAAAATACTGTGTGAATTTTCCATTCGTTAATCTAAACTTGTTTCTACACCATTTTTCCTCACAAACTAACAAATGCCACACACTCTCTATCTATGATCATGGTACTTGTTAGTGAATGTAGCAGAGGAGGGACTGACAGTGGCAGTGTCCATCAATCAACACTTCTCCTTGTCAAACACTCACCTCTCCCCCATCACCTCTCTTTTCTCCATCTCCTTCAAAAACGGGTAAGAATAGAATCTTGCCCGCATGTCCTTCAACACCATATCATATAGCCAAACCAAAGAAAGTGGAGAACCCACTATTTTCCACTCTGTAAGGCTCTGCTTCAAACCTCTCATCACTTACATTTGCTTGGGTCAATTTGTCAAACTGAAATCCAATACATCTCTGTTCAGGCCTTTCGCCAAGGTGGACAGAATTCCCTTCCCTTGAATTCACAGTGCTGAGAGTATACTGACATTGAGATTAAAGAAGATGGACAATTAGTATAGAAGACACATTTAGGTTAATTATCCTAATTATTCTTTAAAATCCTAACTAATATTAATATGGTGAATAGATGTCCTCTTTTTTTTTTTTTTTTTTTTTTTTAAAAATGTGTCCTTTTTGTTGGGCTTAAAATATCATGTCTGGGATTAGGAAATTTCATAAACTTGTCTAGGATTTTACTTTTCTTACAAAACTCTGGAAATCAACTAGCACACTTAACAGGGTTCTTTTCTGAGATAAAGCAAGAGAGAAGCCAATATCAGTCAACAACTGGATGTGTGTGTGTTCTATATATTTAATGATCTAATTCCATAATATTGAATAGTGTAGTAAAAGCAGCAGTACACTTTACTTTACTAATTACTTCAGTCAGTAATAGCGTGTTATCGTATGTTTGCTTTCGTTGAAAGAACCAAGCCTCCCATTCCTTTTTTCAGCAAATAAAATCACGTGTATCCAAAGCCACACCTGTTTCATTATATGTCTTTTTACAAATTTGCAGTTATGTGCAAAAGCATGGAGAATATTCACAGCACTCACAGTACTCCATAAGTGTCTGATTGATATACCTTAACACATGATGAACACCCACAGCTGAGCTGTGTCTCAGAATGGCTACTTAAAATGATTGACTATTTATACTATCTAATAAGTACAAAAAACATTGCAAGTGCAATATATACAGATGAAACATGACATTAAAAAGTGCATGGAGTATAAACAATAGTGCTGGACTAGCTGATGTTAGCTAGCTAACTCGATCAACATTTTTGTTATGGTGTTATTTTTTCATTTAAATGGAATTATTAACAGTTTTTTTTATCTATTTGGAAACAAATACAAATAAAGTCTCTGAATTCATTCTTTTTAGTCTATTTTGTCTACTATTTTGTCTGGTTTCTCTTAGCTAAGTTAGTTGTCTTTCATAATCTATGCTATGAGCCCTCCTCTTCAGTTCCATGGTGCATGATGGGGTAGATTAGTTTTAAAAAAGTCCACTGTTCCACATTTCATTTGTGTGGCAAGTACAGGATATATAAAATGAGTAATTTGTTCACATTTCACAGTAGAAACACAATAGACAGATATGCAGACTCTCAGAACAAAAATGTGCATGCAGTATACTTTTAAAAGCTTTCATTTGTAAGGTAATTATGGTCCATTAATTATTTGTCTATTTATTAAGTCCATAGTGTTTTTTATTCCTAAAGTATACCACTGACAGTACACACTGGGTTGAAGGTTTTTATTATTAATAATCACAGCTTGTTTAGGAGTTACTAAGGTTTGGACTTAATGCATCCAATTCAAGTAATCAGACAAACGGGTTCAAAACAATAAGTCCATAATAAATATAACTTTGAGAATAGTAGTCTGTGGATTCCACTGCTGTAAATGTAAAACATTACATACTGGCTAGGCTTCGTGGACTCCTGGAGGTCCATGGACCCCACTTTGAGATTTTAAAGATACACTATAGGAATTCATTTCCAGGTGAAAGATAGACATTTAAAGGTACAAAAGAAAAGAGTACCACCTCTTCAGCAACAAGGAATGTTTTCTTTTTTTCTTTTGAGTATATAGACGATTTGAAAGTAATCAGATATCAAGAATAGCAGCCTACGTATCTAAGTGTGAGTGTAGAGATTTTAGTAAAAAAGAGTAAAGGGATAGTGAGTAGGCTAATTAGAGCTGCAGCTCTGCCTGGTTATTGATTGTCCTGAAGTTTTGCTGTTGTTCAGAGGAACTTGCTAAATCGCCCGGACCGCACCTCAGGCTCATTTCACAAGATCTGCCGCCTACAAAAGGGTTAAACCGAGCGGCAGCCATCACTTTAATCATAATCAACGCGCCTAAAGAGGAGTTATGGACGGCGCGCGCTCTGCTCCGCCCCAGATTAGAGACTCATTTGCATAACGCCTTTCTTCACGCGCTTCTCCCCGGACTCAGGCAGGCGTGGCCCGCAGGCCGCCGTGACTAATGGCCGCTCGCACCGAGCTCAGTCCGCGCGCCACACGGCCCTGCGCGAGAGGCACTGATTGATGGCCTGACGGGGGAAATAGTGCAGAACTTTTTTTTTTTTAAATAGGAGTGCAAGAGGTGTTTAAAAACCGGCGTAATGGAGAAATATGAAGCCGTAAAAGAACGGCAGAGGAGGAGAGGGCAAGCAAGAAGGGCTGGAAGACGTGTGTGTGTGTGTGTGTGTGTGTGTGTGTGTGTGTGTGAGAGAGAGAGAGAGAGAGAGAGAGAGAGAGAGATCTTGGGCAGCAGTTTTGACATATTAGGGACATGTAACTACCCCCATGAAAACTTTTTTTAATTAATGTTTAATCT
>JAOVVH010000032.1:23200980-23215333 GCA_028566435.1 Scorpiodoras heckelii | reverse complement strand
GAACTATCACTCAAAGCTGACGGGCCCAAGCGACATGAACAGAACCCTCAGTGGCAGCCATTAACTGAGCGCCCCCCCTCCCCTCCCGCCCTCTCTCTCTCTCCCGCTTGTGCTCTCTCTCAGCCCCCCACGCTTTGTTTTCCTTTCAGCGGACAAAAACAGACTGACAAGATGGAGGGCTGGACATTAATCAAACCCCCATGGAACCACCTCTTCCTCCAAGATAATAAATAAATTCAACTTCTCTCATTGGACAGATGCTCATGGTGGTTGGACCTCTCTCTCTCTTTCTCTCTCTCTTTCTTGCTTTCTCTCTCTCTAATTTTAAGGGTCCTCATCTGCTCTCGAGCAGGGTAATTCCCTACAGATCAGAGGAGGGCAGGTGTTCTGCTTGCCAGCCGAGACCAGGCACCCCCTTTTCTCTCCAGGGGCCTGGTGTTGCCCTGACAACTGGCCAACCTGTGCCCCATCTCCCTTTTGCTCCTTCTCCCTCTCTCTATTCCACGCTTCCCTTTTGACTGTTGAACAGGACTTACTGTTTTCGGTGATTGCTAACGGTCAACCCATGTCTCTGCATGTCTGGTTTATACATATCACTGACAAATATCTCTCTCTCTCTCTCTCTCTCTCTCTCTCTCTCTCTCTCTCTCTCTCTCTCTCTACTGCCCTGTACCTCTCTCTCTGTCTATTGTTCACTCTCTATAAGGTTACTCTACCTAACCTGTCACAGACATTTTCCTGGTTGTGATATTTCCCAAATCAAAATATGTATGAGGACAAATACATTTGTGAGTGTGCATTAGGTGGCAGTTACCTGTCTGCATCACACTGATACCCACATTACTCAAAATCACAGCTTGCCCCCGTAACAGAATATATCACAAAAAATCACACTGGTAATGAAGCACAAACTCAAGGCAGGAAAAAGTCTGAATGCATGAAGACAAATGAAAGTAATCAAATGGCTTATCTTTTCTGTCCCATTAGAGTTATTGCAATGCATTCTGCTGTTTGGGCTATCCAGAGCCAACATTAGCACTGCCTTTTATTCTTCAGGAAGAATTCATGCTAACCGGGGGATTAGCGTCTGTGACACTCTATAGCTACTGAAGGCATTTTGACATTTGAAATTTTTCTTTGAATAAAATGGACATAGTCATTTACTACCTCAGATAGATCAAAGTTCTGCCAGAGAGGATCCCTTTGCACATAATATTTGCTGACAGGAAGAGAAAGACAAATGGAAAGTTAACGTGCCACACGGAGACGTGCGAATGTGCCACAACGGGTACCACGACACCCCGCCTTGCCGGGCATTGTGGGATATGTCCTTTTCTGGAGCAGCTACTCAAATGATGTATTACAGCTCAGTGGGAATCGTATGGTGCTGCAGGAGGAGGTGATACACCAGCATTCTGCAAACGTTTAATTTCTGCTTTCCTTTTTCATGTTCTTGACCAGGTTCATTTGGAGCCCTGCTGTGGGCCCATGCATGTTTGTGTTGGCCCTATTAGAGAAGCATGAGGCAATCGAAAGGAAGTCTATCAAGCCTCCTACAACTAAACAGTTCAAAGTTTTTACAGCTAAATCAGGACAGTCTAGCATTTTGTCCTCACAACTATATTTCAGCTCTTTCAGATATAAGCATCTGACACATCCAACTCACATACACCAGACAGTAGATAAGAAAAGAACACAATAAGGATGACCAAAAATTGTAGCTACAAAAGAAGGGCATTGATTTCCTGTTAGCGGATCTCCTGCATGGAAATGGAGGAGGGGGTATCGAAGATGGCTGGATCACTGAAGATAGGGTCCCTGTACCAAACTGCTGTTTTTTTTCCGGAGCTCAGATCTGTTGTATCATTGACACATAAATGGATTAGGTTCATGTATCACTGATAATGGCCCATCCCATTGCTCGTATGTCAGGGAGCCAGTGTGTGTGTGTGATAAGCCCTATTGATTATGTACCATATGCAGTTCCCACGCCGTCCTTTGTCCCCAGTACTCCACTGTTTTTTCCTCCCTCATTTTAGTAGGGGGAGGGGAGAGGTGGCACAGCTGGCTGGTGGAAAGATGAGTTACTTACAAAGCAGCTTGCAGTAGATGTGGGCCTACAACGCTTCCTGTATACTTTTGTACAAGTGATACAAAGGAACCTGAGATTTTGTAGTCTATACCTATTACTAAATGGCTACTTAAGAAACAACAGATTTAGTACATTGAAAATTTAAATAATGTTAATATTTTATTTCATGTAAATATTTAATTTTTAAAAAAAATATTTTTATGGTTTTACAATAACTACTACTACTACTACTACTATTACTACTACTACTACTTATAATAATAATAATAATAATAATAATAATAATAATAATAATAATAATAATAATAATAACAACAACAACAACAACAATAATAATAATAATAATAAACCACACAATTTAGTCTTTTATTGCTTAAATGATTTGTATTTAATGGTACTAATATACAACTAAATATACAACTATGGTAACACACCTGCACACAACAAGTTGGCAAACATATCCTCATACATTTGAAACATTTTTGTGCAACCTGGTATTGCTGACCAGGCAAACAAAAACACACGTTCCCATTCATGTAAAAAAAAATGAATGCACTTTTTTATTGCATTACCTGGACAGTGAGCTTGTCTCACACAACTAGATGAAGCTAGATGAAGCTCATCATTTAAAATCCATACAAACCACATACCTTATAATCCTCACATCTAATTCCAAATGATCCAGTCACGGTATATTCATGCTGTTTGTAATTCTACATGCAAATCTACTAAAATCATGAAGATCATCAGTGCTAGCTGTCTATTATAAACCTATTTTTAGTAATACTACTTAAAGTACTGCTTTGTTTAATATGGACACAGATTTTAGGCTCTTAGCTATGCTTCTTTGTTCACACTCCAGTAAAAGATCAAATAAAATAATACAAATTTTAAATGATAATAAATTAGCATACTAAAGACTAGTGGGTTTAGTCTAAAATAAGAGCACAGAAAAGAAATTCTGGACTATATTCTTGATCATTTCTTTGTTTTACATGGAACTGATGATCACCTCAGCTATGTCAAGCTTCAATCTTTAGCGTTTAGAGACTGTCTTTCCACATATCAGGGTTCTGCTTCCTGTGAAAAGTACATAGAGATGATTACTATTAACTGTAAATTTTAATGTTGGCAGCAAAACTTTACATTACAATTCACTTAACTAATATTATACTAATATAAATGGCTTCAGTTACCATTAATAAAGCGTAAGAAATGTTAATAAAACAATGAAAGCTTTTATGATCTTAAATGTCTATAATTATATTTATGCAAATGGTTTTTAATCCCAACTAAAAAGTCCACAATGAAATTCATGAAATAATGCTCTAATGAATACCTTATATACAGTCCCCTGTATTTAGTCACTTATCATACGTTACGTATATATTGTAATTTAATTTATACTAAGTTATCACACATTAAGTAAATATTGGTTAATGCAGGTGCTCATTATTTCATGCATATTTAAGCACATATGAATTAATTAATGACAAGTGTTACTATGTATGTAATAATTTGTGGTTTATTTTATTTATAGATTATTGATATTGAGGTTCACGCTTTGTTAAAGACAAGTGTTAATTAATATTCTGATATTACATTTGTGTTACTGATGTTAAACTTGATATTTATTAATGTTGGCTAATGTAGAAAGTAATTTTAGATGAAGGGAACATTAATTACTTAATTACACATGAATTAAGACATTAGTTCATTTTGGTAACTGTGGAAATGTTGTTCATGGATGGAATAAACATCAGTAAATATTAGTTAATGTTACATAAATAATCATTAATTAAGCATTGTGTTAATTACTTTGTTAATTAACGCCTGTGGTTTATTAATGTTAAATAATGACAGTTAATACCATTACTTAAGGGTAGCTCAGTGCAAAGTGTTATCAAGACAGTTGCTCGAGACAGCTGCTAAAATTTCTGTCAGCACACCTTCAAAAACATTCAAAAGAATTTAAAAAATCCAACATGTGTGTAGGCAGCTTTATAATTAGGCCTTCATTTTTCTTGGTCCGACTTTGTCTGTCAAATAATACTTAATTACTTAATTTGATACAACCATGATGTTTACTTTGTGCTGGAAAGTAAAAGTCCAGACAGTCTCTCTTGCAAAAAAAAGAAATCAGCGACACAGCTCATTGGTCAGTTTCTGTGCTTTGGCCTTTGGTATTACAACACACCTTCAGCTCTGTTGTGATTAACTAGGAGGGAATGTTGTTGAAATAACATTCATAAATGCCTGTTTTATAGTACAGATTTATTTTTCTGAACATTAAAATATGAGGAAACCTGTCTGGAATGCATGTTTTTCTCTGGATTTCTTAAGAGTTGTATGTTAAAATGCAGGACATACTTCCATAGCATTTTTTGCAAAACCTCCATACTACTGTTTACCTTGTACCATAATGAAAAGCTTTTCTTACTCTTCTCTCCAGTGCAATAAACATTATAAACACAGCAAGGTAAGAGACAGAACAGAGCAGATGCACTACAGGTACTGCCAAGGTGATGGCTTTTTATAGCCATTTTTTATGGTTATGTCCATATAATCAAATGTAGTCTTGAACTTGCCAAATTTATATCTAATGAATAGAATTCCCAGGAGATAAATTAGCATTTCCCAATTCCCACCTATGCACGAAAATCCAATATTAATCAAACCTTAATCCAATAAATGAAGATTGTTTTTTCCTAATGATAAAAGGTTTAAGTACAGTATATTAGTAACACATGTCCTATGTAGCCGGTAAAAGGAATATAGACTAAACCAAAACTAGGATAACATTACCTCATGGATGATTCACTCCTGAACATCTTCCAGTTTATGTTGAAGCCAAATCCCTTATGGGAAGGGTGCTGGTGGAGGACTGGATCAGGAATCTGATTGGCTGGAAAGTTTTCCTCTTGCACCCTATGAATGCTGGACGTCATATTTTCCAAATTCTGTACAGGACAAGTCAATACAGATATTGATACAGTTCAGCCCAATTTTATTTGGTAGGGAATTATGTGCATTTTGGAACAAAAAAGTTTGACACTATAATCCATGAATGTACATTATTTGTACATTACAACTTACACACAGCTACAGAATCAATCATTAAAATGAGCAGCCCCAATCCATCCATCACATTTACAGTGAGTAGTGACCCTATTCCTTGTATGCAGAGCAATATTTACCAACATGCTGATTCTTGACCAAAAATAAAGAAAAAATAAATTTTGGTCTTATCTGGTCACATCACTCAGGTCTAACTGTAGTTAAAATGATACCTGGTGAAGATTAGTTTCTGCATTTTCTAGGTTTCTTTCAGGGCTTCTTTCATGCATACCTTCCATACTCCTTGTTGACTTGTAATAATTTTTAGAGATTTTTAAAGAAGATTTTCCATTTATGTATTTGGCAGCTGAAGGCTATAGTCTTCGCACAAAGTCCCAGCCAAACAGTTTTTTTTCTTTAGGTCTTTGGGGTTTTTTTTCACCATCTACCCCACTGCACTTCTTGGCAAATTGTTATCTGCTACACACTTTTAAACCTGTTATTATTACTCTGGTTGTGCTTAATTTTCAACTGCTTATGCTTTTCTATATCCATTATCTGCCTTGAGTCAGTCTTTTATGTTGCAAAGTTTGTTTTCCCATGGTGATGAATACCAAAGGGATTTCATTTGTGTGCAACCTAATAGTTAGAGCCTAAGGGAACAAGATATGGGTAAAGGCAACAATAGCAAGAGTAAAGCTCTTGCACTCTCAGGGAAATTGTACTAAATTGCACCTTTCATTGTTGCTGGGGTGGTACCCTCAAGGTACATCTCTTGTGCATTTAAAATCTGTTTCATTTTCCATGAAAACATGGTAGTGTACCTTTAAAATGATTTAAGATACCATAATCAGTTTTTAGAGGAAAGTTTTAAGGGTACATTACATGCACCTATACTATAGGTAAGATATACATAAGGTACAAAAAGTGTATGCTTGAGGGTACCAACCTATTATTTCTCCAATTCTTTGTGATTGGAATGAGTCAATCTTGACTCATTGTGTGATATTTATTTTATACCACCATTTTTGCCCATTGATCCCACTGACACCCAGCCAATAGCTGTGCAGTCCCATGTGAGAATTCTCTCAGAGATTTTCTCCTTAAGGCATTCCATCTGTCTCTGTGCTCAACATTATGGTGATAACATTTACCCTTGAGCAGGTTTGGAGATTTTCTAACCTGTAATAACAGCATTACTGCCATGGCAATACAGCACAACAACACACAAGCACTCTATACACAGATAAGAACACAAGGCTGCAATGTCTCACTTTTATATGGTGGCAATCTCCTGAACTGAACAGTTTATTGATTTCACTCTCTGAAACAGATTGTAGTTGTGATAGCCTTAGACATTCAGTTCCCACTTTTGATTTTTGCCACAAATGGTTATCAACTTCAAGATTGTGTTAAACAGAAAAA
Source organism: Scorpiodoras heckelii (assembly GCA_028566435.1). Classification (NCBI taxonomy): domain Eukaryota; kingdom Metazoa; phylum Chordata; class Actinopteri; order Siluriformes; family Doradidae; genus Scorpiodoras; species Scorpiodoras heckelii. Next base: position 23,208,759 of record JAOVVH010000032.1, on the reverse strand, counting down.
GAACTATGTACACCATGTAAACAGGTACAGATAATGTAAACATATTACAACAATATTTATATCAAAAGATCAAATTATGTAGGTAGAAATGAATGTTAAAATGTTACATGACCAACCATTTTTTTGTGTCATTGTAAGATCTGAATACTGTCATCCAGTAATGGCATCTTGATTTAAATCGGATTAAAATGCAATTCAATTCTGAAGACTTACACCAAACTCTTTTAGTGAAAGTGGTGATAAATAAGAAATATCCCTGATAAAGAGTGCAAGAAGCCAGTGAAGTCGTTCTAACAATCCACTGATGGATCTGCAGTGAGAGAATTCATTTCAACAGGCTGTTGTTATTACAATGAGAGAAACCAGATCCTAGTTATCAGTGTCAGAGGATCAGCATCACCTAGTAGACTGCAAGACAGTTGGCATCATTAACCAGATAACATGAACTTGGAGCTTTCCCTTGGGTGGCCAACACACAGGCTAATTAGCCAAATGGCTAATGTTTACATCCGCCCAGAGAGTTAGCAATGACATATTAACTGCAGCTGCTTTAAATTTGCTCTCTGAGTTTTCATCCTTGCTCATTTTTTCTCTACTAATAAGGTGGTTTATGCACGTGTAAGAAATTCTTAAATGCCTTGTAAGGCATTTAATGTTGTAAGGGCTATAATAAATATAAATGGCTCTACGCAGTGGTTTCAATGGTCTAAAATTGCACTGAAAATCTGGATTTTTTTAATACCTTTAATTTAAGTTTTAGAATTTTGAAAATTTTATGACAAACAAAATCAGTATAATATATTAATGTCCAAATATTCACATTCAGGAATCAGTCACTATTTAAACGTAAGTGATTCTGTGATACTGACCATGTTAACTCTTACGCTGTTACGCTGAAAAATGCTACTGTTACACTGAAGCACATAATCTGATACTGCATGCCAATGGGTTTGATCTGACATGGGTCATCAGGTTTTACACAAACATGTGGTGTGCATGTCAGCTTTGCTTTAATGACATGCACAGTCATTAAAGCGAACATTGTAGATACCAAATATTAACTTCATACTAAATAGTAACCAAATGCTTCATACCAAATATGAGAAATGCATGTAAAAATGTCTAAGATTCCACTTTTTACTCGTTATTGCTAATAACTTCTGCTAATAAATGCTAATAAAAGTTTTTCACTCATTTCCTTCTTCTATTTCCATTTGGTTTTTGTTTTAGTGTATTCATTACCTCTGTAATCATCTTTGTACCTTTGTAAAGTGACCTTGGGTATTACTCAAGGTGCAATATAAGGTATAATAACTTTTTTTTTTGTTATTTTTATTTTTAATATAATTTCTGATGAAAAGAAATTAGCACTGAAAAAAGTAACATTAAATCGTATAAAAACTTTGGTACAAGTTCATTGACACTGACAGTTTTTCCACTGTAGTGGTATGCGTTTTTCAACTCTTTTATATATATATTTAATTAGTGCTGTCAAATTAACGCATTACCAAACGTGTTAACGCCTTAAAGAGTTAATCACGATTTAAAAAATTAAGGCCACTACAAATTTTAATGCAGATTATAAATTAGTTAAATTACGCAAACCAGGGGTGCCGCAGTGAACACGTTATGTTACTCGTTTTAGGCTGCATTCCAATCAAAAGTGTCCCTAATCTGTATTCCCTCTTCCCTACACACTGCACAGGGTACAGAATCCCAAGTGCACTTCATAGGGAACTCAATAAAACGTGTCTATTTGAAACCCCCTGCAACGTCATCAACAGCGTACAGCTGATTGGTTGTGTTCTACAAGACAGCACTCGGCTGTATTTAGCATGATAAACAACACTGTTCAGACTCATTTTATATGCTGTTGGCACTTTTGAAATAAATGTGATGAAACATCTATGAACTGTCGGTGATGTATTTTAACTTTTTTATTGTATGTTTTGGTTGGAATGTAAAATTACTGTTCAGTTGCAACGTGCCACGTTACTCTAATTGGCGAATTGACGCCTTTAATTAAACTCCAACTCTAATCAGTATATCAGATGATTGAAAGACAAAAACTATTTTTTATCTAAAATAACAAAAAGACATCAATCATCGTTAATATTTCCCTCATCAAATAAAGTCAAGTGAATAATGAGGCAATGTTCAGCAGTTGTTTCTCTTTCATTTTCAAAGGTCCTACGATACCTCACAGCATGTACAAAGCAAATCAAAATTTGTGTTAAAACCACAATTAACGCTATTAAAAAATGTTTGCGCGTAACAGCACTAATATTTAATGATAGTTATTTATGGCATTCCACATGAAAATGATGTCTGTTAACCCATTACCCTCCCCATCATCTGGTCAGTACTTACATGCCTCAATCACATATAGCCACACACCTTTCTTATTACTCTATTTTATTATAATATACCGGTAAACTACAGTAATTTTGTGAAAATTACTATATAATTATGTTAAGCTGGGACTTATTATTGAATCATTGTGTGTAATTATTGTTTATTTCTATTTACACTTTATCTTAATAGTGTCCAAATTTTTACACTAATTTATCTTCAAGGATTCACAATTCTCACCTTGTAGCAAACTCACTCTCTGACTCGCTTCTTATTTTGGTTTTGTGTGCACAGATGCTGCAGAAAGGTTGAAAAAAGTTGACCCTCTCTAGTTCCAGGTGACCCAGGGGGAATGCCAAATGTGTCCGGAAACACCTGAGGTTCTGGAAGTGGAGGCTGAGCAGAGATTCCTAGGGGAAATCCAAGGGATTAAGGGTCGGGGTGGTAGGGGGAGGTGGGGTTTGTGTTGCAGTCGAGCTGAGCACTCATTAACAGATCCTATGTTCACAGCACTAGGAGTCAAAGGCTAATAAAGTGTCTGCTTGCTCTTGAGTAGATCTTTGGATAGAGGAACAGATGCTGTAGAGCCTGAAGGTATACTGACCATTGTGCTTAATGGTCATTTCCTTGTCATATGCAAGATTGGAATTCAGTTTTATTTCATTACAGTTAAACATTGCAACACTGATGTATAGTGTAAAGAAAAAACATGTGGTCATAAGTTTTTCTCATGATTATTTGAATAATTTTATCTTGTGTGGAAAAACATTTCAACTTGTTGTGCCCTGACATAATTAAATAATAATAAAAAATTAACAAAAATCTGATCTGAAAAAGTGAATAAAAAACGTGCTATATGTGGAAATAAATTGCAAATGTAAAAATAGAAACACATGCACTACATACAGAAATGCATGACATACATGACATGTTTTTAGTGTCTAAAACCACATGAGTATATTTCACAGGTGAAGTTCATGTGGCATTTCTGAAGAAGAGGAAGAAGAAGAAGAAGAAGAAGAAGAAGAAGAAGAAGAAGAAGAAGAAGAAGAGGAAGAAGAAGCCTTTATTTGTCACATACACATTACAGAATATACATTACATTACATACATCTTTTTAATTCATTTTCTTTTTTCATTTTCTATAAGGGTATGTAATGTCATCTTTATTGAAACTGACACACTTATGTCCTAAAGGTTCAAATAATATTAAAATTGTAAGTAGAATGTCATGTTGTAGCCATGCAAAGAATAAGCATTGATAATTAAAGAAGGATAATAATTTGAATACCATCCTGTTCTCTTTTCTCTTCATTTTGCTTCTCATTTGAACTTGTTTACATGCTATAATGCACTCACAGAAAAAACTATAAATCTACTATCCTAAAGAGACTGTAAATTATAAAACATATACAATCAATGAAAACCCTGTCTTGTATTCATGTCTATATATCAATAGTTAGAGAAAGAGAAATAATTCAAGTGTATGGAAATTTCACACAGTATTAATGTGGATTTCTATCACTACAATGTTGAATTTTCTCATTTGTCTGGTCAGAAGGTGTTGATTCATTTTCTATAATAGCAGCTCTGACTGTAGTGCTTGCTGTATGGTAGATCACAGGTTACTATTAATGTGCTTGTTCTAATATTTTTCTTACTTTCTAATATTGCCAGCTAACTGACTTGTGTGAACAACATGCCGTATAATCGTTTATGAAACAGCGATGCTTTCTGTAAAATATTACTTTAACAGTTACGGCAGGAGTCTCCAGTGTCAGAACTTTGTAAAAGTCAGAGGTAAAGCTGTCGCATTAAGCTTTCTGACATGAGAGAGTCTTCAACATAATAATTTGGCACTTTTTGCTTTCTCTGTTCAAACTGCATTTTTTTCTGTCTTATTAATTTAAAGAGAAAATGATGAACTAATTGTTTGTCGCTGCTCTAATGCAGCTGATATTCCACATCATTAAATATAACAATAAATGACTTTAAAAAAAAAAAAAAAACTATGCCGTATCATTCTACAATGAATAAATAATTTAATCGTTGGGAAATTGCTGTGGTACAAGAGGAATTTGTGCTGTTATTGAAGTTCTGTCGACTTCAGGGTGGTAATCACAACACCCCATTGAGGACTGTTTTCCTATAACCGCACACCCTGTCGTGTTATATTCGTTACTTGCTAAAAAGTACACACAGCTGTTCCTTTCAGAGGAATGCGAAATGTTGCATCTGTTTTTATTGAAAAATGGCTTTGTTTCTTACTTGTTGCAGTCTTTCTTTCTCCCTGCAGTGTTTAAGAGTCGATAGGGCCCAAAAAAAGAGCTCATACATTGGCACTGAGTGAGTTTTGATTGACCAGACGAGGTTGTCGGGGATGACCTCTGACCCTATCCTATCAACAAGAGGGATAGCTTAAACCATTTAGGGGACAAAGAGAAGAGCCAGTCACCCAGGCGACGATGATTCCTATGGACCAAGCAAGGAAAGGACTGACGCATCACACACACACACACACACACACACACACACACACACACACACACATATGCACACACACTTTGAGTACCAATGGTCAGTGATTTTATGAAAATATACTGTAGTCACTTTCATTTGGTGCTGTATTTTTGTCATAAAAATGGCTGGGCCGGAATATAGTGTGTTAATGGAATTGAATTCGAAAGAGATTGTGTGTGTGTGTTTTGCTCCGCACACACATCTCTACAGCTCTTCACTGCTGATGGACAGCTCGAAGGCATACTCAGCAGTGTGTGACTCAGTAAGACTCCCTGCCATGCCAATGCCTTTTTTTATTGCCAAAGCTTTATCCCCACACCGAGTTCATGAATATGCAGAAGCTGCAGTTACAAAGCTTTTCCAAAATCCTTGGCATGGAAAGAGCAAAGGCCGACAACTCGGTTCCAGACAATGCAGGCCATTCCGTGTCCAGGGCACCAGCATGGACATGGTGCCACAGTAGGCAGGCCATGTGCATGGTAAAATAATCAGTAAGTTAAAAGTTTATTAATTTAAACTTTGCAGTATTTGATCTATCAGTGATTGTACTTCATACATATCTGTATCAATACAAAACAAGGAAAATATTTGCATCCCTCATGCTGAATTAACACAGCGTGGCACAAATGAACACTGGTGATGCAGAATCAACTTAACACTGCAGGCATTAGGTTAGCACTGTAATTTATTTACTTTATTTATGCTGAAGAACCAGGTCATCTTCTCCTATCCATTCTACACTACATTTCTCACATGAAAAGCTGTATGAAAAACTACTTCAAATTTTGCCTTGTGGTCTTGAACACTTTCTTGAATTTTCCAGAGCAATCTGCATGTCCTCGCCCAGAGAAGTGCTCTGCTCAGCATCAGCCATTTTGGCCTTTAAGGGATTACAGTGATGTCATTGGCAAGGTCTCACCCCTATTGGCAGTCATCCTGCTGCAGGTCACCATTAAGTCTAAGCAGCATGGCTTTTGCATGTGCAATAATTCAGAGTTTGACTTTGATGATAATAGCACTAATAACGGTTTGACAGTGACGGATGGGTGAAGGCGGTTCAGAGGACTGTGAAGTGACCCTGAGCCCAATCACAGCACTTCCAGGTTAAATGTGACCCCAGGCTGCTTCAAATGGGGTCCTTTACAGAGCTGCAAAAGGTGCTGAATAGAGAAAGGAGAGAGAGAGAGAAATAAAATGAAGAAAGAGAGCCGTGAAGGCATAGGTTAAAACACAAATATGTAATACCTATACACTATCTCCATGAAAAGAGATGTGGATCTTCTCGCTCTCGACAGTGATGCAACAGAAATGCCATGATCATCACACACGCCAACTGTTGCATTTAACATACTGCATCCACGGCCACACTGCGGTCTCTTGATCAACCCAGACGCCTTCCTCGCCAGTGGTGGGAATGCACGGCCAGGCCATGTGTTAGACATTAAATGCAATCAGCGAGTGCGTTTTTCGTGAGTGCACCAAGAGATTGAGAGAAAAGCAGATCCAGGCTGATGAATAGCAGAGCCCTTCTCATGCCTGTCTGCTTACAAGGAGCCTGGATAATCAAACCACGGCCTGTTTTCTTTATTTACGCCGCACGTCAACGTGGGAGATTTATCGTTATTGGGCAATGACTCTTGATTAGCAGGAGTATGTGGTCAACTATCTGCAAAAATGTCCACTGGTCTTTCTCATGCAAGAATTTTTTTACAGGTTGTGATGAGCAGTGTCGCAAGAGAAAAATGCATGGGTGAAATTGCTTTGAAAAGGGAGAGGTGACAGGGACAAAGTGTCCTTTGCGGCAAAGAAAATGGCAAATTTTCCATTGTCTGATTACCAGTGAGACATCTAGTCCAGCTCACAGACAACTGACATCTGCTACTATGTTGGATTTATAAAGGAAATCATAAAGACACCAGACTGGGGAAAATATACGAAGAGCTTTAATTAAGACAGTGCCATGATTTAGATCTCCACATCAAACAACATTAAAAAGATATCTCAATAAATCAAATATACACACTGCACGAAGTCTTTGGATGCACATTGCTAGCACCTGATGCTGTGTCATATGCTGCCCAAGGCAAGAATAATCAACACAGTGATCTTCCTTCCCTTGAATTAAAGAATAAGCCATTGTCTGCCATTCCTGCTCTCTCCCCATTGATCCTCCTCTATCACCCTTAATCACCACCAAAGCCCAGCTAGAGAAGTGCTAAGTAACACACTACCTGTCAGATCCACTGGGGTAAGAATTAATTGAATCATGGGGGGAAAGTTTGGACAGTGAGCAGTGCGAATGGGCCAAGTAGCGAGACCTGGGGCACCCCTGCAAGTCATAACTCAAAGCTTAAGAGCGGCAGTCCGCTCGAGGAAGCACCGTCTGCCAATTGATTTACTATCATCCCAGGTCTCAACCCCTCCATATGATTATGTGCCTTATTAAGTGATTTGCTGAGCATGACAGATTTACTTTATTATCTACTTTCCTTGGCTGCTTTTGCTGCTTTTGCACTTGAGGACATTTCTTTGAATTGGCTTTTGGTTCTGCCTTAATGGTGTTCAAATTGTTATTCATTCTACCTTGCCTGAAGGATGTCCATATTACAGCATTTGAAAGAGATCCAAATAATTAGAGTCGTTTTTGTCCTTCCAGATACTCACTGCCAGGTCTACCACTTTTTTTTTAAAGAGCTAATCTTGTCAATCGCTTTATGCTTATGTTCGTGTTTTGAACAGCAAGGTAAATTTATGAAACAGACAGGTCATGTCATATAGATTTTACAGTCATTTTTTAGTAGGAGTGGCTAGTGGCCATAGATTGTTCACGTACACGTCTACTAAAAGAATTACTACCTAACATCATAGAGCCACTGCTTATTATCATTAACTCATCCCTTAGCTTAG
>JAOVVH010000032.1:23176890-23199197 GCA_028566435.1 Scorpiodoras heckelii | reverse complement strand
GACATGCAGACTCCACACAGAAAGGACCCAGACCGCTCCACCCGGGGACTGAACCTGGGACCTTCTTGCTGTGAGGCATAAATTGGTTTATATTTAACAAATAGTAGCATTCACTGAAAAATTTTTCTTTGTCCTTTTGTCTGTTAAATGAAAGTTCAAGTGAATTAATAAATTACAGATTTCAGTTTTTATTGCATTTTTAGAAAGTGTGCCAACTTTTCTGGAAATGGGGTTCATAGCTTAAAAAGATTGAAGTGTTCATTCCAATAACTTACATTGAAATATCTTTATTTATTTATCTATTTATTTGTCTTGTGAAATTCACTTGTGGTCAGTACAGCAGGTGTGGTTCCCATTGTCACAGGGGGTTTAATGTTATAATAATAAGCATTAGCCAAATTAGCCAACATTAGCCACAACACTTTGAGCAACACTCAGGTATGGATATGGGAAGTGGAGACTGAATGTTTAAGGCTTTGGGGAAGTGATTCAGGTAAGTGATTGCAGAAATGTAATAGATAGAATGGGTAAGTATAAACTATCGCCTCAAGCATAATACTGATGTAAACGCATAGTGCGGTATTTAGTGTGTGTATTTAGATTGATGGGAAAAGAATGTTATATGGTATAGTGGTCGGTATGAGTAAGGACAAATATTTGCCAGTGTAATATGCTGTGTGTGTGTGTGTGTGTGTGTGTGTGTGTGTGTTTGTGTGTGTGTGTGTGTGTGCCTGTTTTATATCTTTGTGGGGACCAAATGTCACACAAGGATAGGAATAACTGAATTTTTTGTCCTTGTGGGGATATTTTGCTGGTCCCCATAAGGAAAGTGGATTTTTTTGTTATACAAATAGAAAAACAATAATAAAAGAACCAAAAAGTTGTCTTTTCATTTCTGAAGCTAGGGTTAGGGTTAGGCATAGCATTAATTATCTGCATTAATAATTATTCCAGTGGAAGGTCCTGACAAGTATAGCATGGTATAGTATATATGGTATAGTGGTCGGTATGAGTAAGGACAAATATTTGCCTGTGTAATATGCTCAGTGTGTGTGTGTGTGTGTGTGTGTGTGTGTGTGTGTGTGTGTGTGTGTGTGTGTGTGTGTGTGTGTGTGTGTGTTTGGCCCACAGTTTAAGATTGCCATCAGAGATTAGATTCAGTCCTGACACAGATATTTCCCCAACACTTTGCACTATAGAGGGTCACTCTGCAGCCTATTCATTGAATGCTTACTCACCAGGCGCTGACTGCACAGGCCAACAACAGAGGCAGCCAGTGGCCCTGAATGCCCTTAATGCTGACTAGACTCTAACAGCCAATGAATGGAGCTGTCACTACTGTCAGTCTCACTTTTTGTGGCACAATCGCCCTATCACACCCACGCATGCCATCCTGTCTGCCTCAATTACAGCCCAAAAGGGACAAGTCCAGGCACAGGCTCCACCTCTTGTGTGACAACACTTAAACAACCACCAATCGAGTCATTCACCACACACAGAGAGAGAGAGTGAGAGAGAGAGAGAGAGAGAGAGAGAGAGAGAGAGAGCATTTGCATATACATAAATCTCAAGCCTCAGATAAAGGGCTTGTACCTTAAGTGCATATTTTATCAGATATTTTTAAAATTATTTTACTTTTGCTATGTGTATGATTTCAGTGTTAGTCATTAAAACATTATACTAGGTAAATTTAAAATTCAGACAGTTTGAAGTTTATTAAAACACAATGCTGCATGATATGAGGCTGACATGCAGTGTTTTTAGGGTTTACATATACAATTCAAGTTCCAAATAAAAGGTCTCTAGAATAATAACATATTGAATCATGCAGATTATTTGTTATATTTGCTGTTTATATGACAACAATACACATTATTATACACATTATATTAGGCAGATTTTTTATTTACAATTCAAAGATTTATTTTAAAAAATGGTTCATAATATAAGACTGTAATATTTGCAAACTTGTTTTTAATGCAGTGAGAAATGATGCTGCTGCTAAATTTTTATCAATCTGTGAAGTGAAATCAAATTATTCATTTTCCTGCAAAACTAATAACTGCTCCAATGTCTTAGTGTTTCATGGTATCAACATTCATAGTCTTACATTTCCTTACTCTTCCAAAATTTTATTTCACTCAAGAATAATGATACAATATGCATAAATACAATAAAACCAAAATTTAGGCTAGTGTTTCCAAATCTTGGTCCTGGACTAACTAACAGCAAACACACCTGACTCCACTAAAATGCGTGCTAGATTATGGGAATACATTAGTATGTGTAGTTTAAAATCAGCATTGGAAACATTGATATAACTGATCAAAGATGCAGTAAATCCTTTTCATCTGGGTTATGGCTCTTATACATCTGGGTTATGGCTATATTTAACGCCATGTTAATACTCGCTCGCCCTCTGCTGGTCAGATTAAACTGTGCACAGTACTTCACTGGCCCTGTGCAGCCCTCAGTGTTTTTGTCTCTGCAATAAACTCTAGCCCACGACCACGGCAAAGCAATATTCTAGATTTACTTCTTGCCAAAGTCTGAAATATAACTCATTCTAAAAAATATACATAGCAAACATCTCAATTGATTCCTGCAATACATAAAGGCAGCATGATGTTTTCCCTTTACTTAAAAATGCACCTAATTCATATATGTTAATTAACTATAATGTAAACTATAGTAATAAACCTTAGTGATAATATTATTATTAACTAGTTCTAAGAATAATAAGCTAATAAAAAATGCTGGACTACAATCGCAGGAAATTTTCATTTTAATTTGAATGAGTATTTTTACAGTGAAACTTTCGGTTTTTTTATTTTCAACGTTTTCAGTTTTTTCAATAAGAACGATACTATTATTATTGCTACAACAACAACAACAAGAACAACAACAACAACAATAGCAGTAATAGGCTAGTAATAATAGAGTTGTTGTTACTGTTGTTATTGTTCTTGTTAGCACTTTTGTAAGTCGCTCTGGATAAGAGCGTCTGCTAAATGCCATAAATGTAAATGTAAATGTGTTATTAGTACTATTGGGATAAGATTTAGATATTAGTAGCCTAGTAATAGTAGTTACTAGTAGCAGCAGCAGCAGCAGCAACAGCAGCAGTAGTAGTAGTAGTAGTAGTAGTAGTAGTAGTAGTAATAATAATAATAATAATAATAATATAATAATAATAATAATGCATTCTTCTTCTCTTTCCTCTTCTTCTTCTTCTGCTTATTATTCTTATTTTTATTATTATTCTTATTATTGTTGTTGTTGTTGTTGGTAGTAGTAGTAGTAGCAGCAGTAGTAGTAGTAGTAGTAGTAGTAGTAGTAGTAGCCGTAGTAGTAATAATAATAATAATAATAATAATAATGATAATAATAATAATGCATTCCTCTTCTCTTTCTTCTTCCTCTTCTACTTCTTCATCTTCTACCTCCTCTTCTTCTTCTTCTTCTTCTTATTATTATTATTATTATTTCTACTGTTGTTGTTGTTGTTGTTGTTGTTGTTGTTGTTGTTGCTGGTAGTAGTAGTAGTAGTAGTAATAATAATAATAATAATAATAATAATAATAATAATAATAATAATAATAGGCCTATGCAACTAATGTAATGTGCATGCTGTAATAACTTCAACGTTGTTATGCAGCTTTATTTATTATGCTGTATTTGTAATGCACATGTTAATGAGAAAATGTGTTTTATTTTATTTTGTATTATTTATTTAAATTTATTCTTTTATTTGATCATATTTTGTGCTTTTGCGGGTATTGCTCCATTCCCAAAACAACTCGCTGGAGCCTTTCAACCCAAATTCTCCGAGGCTCAGGTCAGACCAGACTGGTGTAGATTTTAGAGGTCGCTTGCGAGTTGGAAAAAAAAAGCTTGCTGGAATCATTTATTTCCCCCAACAGACTTCGGCTCCGCTCGGCCCTGATTACTTTCCTGTTCTCGATATATTATGTAAAACCTCGGCACTCCACCTTCACATTATTTTCAGGGACCTGTCGCCATGTTTACTCTTCGCGAGGATAAATCGTCCTCTTTTTCCCGGCTCCTTCGCTTCCATCTCCCTTCTAAACTGTGCTGAGCCCGAGGCCTACAGTTGCGCTCGGGCTTATTTGTTTAGGATGGCTGTGCCATTTATTTCCCGCGCTGTGTTTGGGCAGATGGCGGCCCGATCAGTGCCAAGCGCGCCCGCGTGTTTATTTGAAATGACCGTGTGGCACGCGAGGCTTGCGGAGAGGCCCTCGCGCGCCATGTGCTTCTCGGGGCCTGTGCGCGAGCCGCGAGGCTGCCAGGCGCCCTTTGCTTTTGACAAGAACCAGGCGAGAAAATGGCGCCGGCGTGGACAGAGCGTGTCTCTGTGAGCGCGTGAGCTCCATACGGAAAGCGCCTGGCTTCACGCATGGAATAATTTAATGAAGCAACGAGCTCATAACCTAATGTTCATTTTTAACTCTGGCAGTTTCGACAAAATTCTGTGTCATATATAACGTAATATGAACCAGCCCGAAAAGCTATGGCTCATTAAAATCTCCGGTGTTACGTAAAATTATATTTACCGCCGACTATCTATTTAATTAAAATGTTTTGCATAGACTATATCTAAAGAAATTGGACATACAAAGTTCATATGGTACCAATAGCGTGTTGAAATATATCTCCGGCTCCTACAAGGTTCAGTGTAATAATTTTACAGTGATTTGTTTAATCAGTCCTTTTGATTCTCTGAGTTAACTTCATAAATACAAACACCACCATATAGTATTAGGTCAAGATGTTATTACTGCTGCAAAGTTTTAACAAACTTTCTTCTACTGCAGCCAAGAATTCTCTGAGTCTTTTGTGTGAAAGGTCCGGATGATTGACAGCTCACATTACGTTAGCCACACCCCCGAAAATTTAGCCATGCCCATCTCACGGACACGTCATTTAATGAAAAACCAATCGGTAAGGGATCCATCCATCAATGTCTTCTTAGTCACCAATCAGAGTGGTCTTATTAAACAGTTACCAGCCAATCACACAGTCCCTTTTCTCATCACTCCGTATATATGCATGGACTCAGTCCTGACTGATCGTGTTATGGATTTAAAGGGCGTAAAGCGTTATTTAATTGCGACAAAGGAAGGAAAAGTAATTGACACCTATTGGTACTTTGGGATTAGTCCTGTTTATGGATTTGTTCACAAACTGTCAGAAATTACACACAGATGGTACAGAATGCACATTTTATTCACAAAACCTTAAAATACACTAACATTTAGTTTACCTACTTTCTCTTTTTGTTGTTATTGTTGATGATGATGATGATGATGATGATGAAGATTCTTCACAAGTCCTGTCCTTGCCTCTTTTACAATCATTCAATCCTTTATTGTGACACTCTCCCAAAACACACACGCACACACGTCACGACACGTCAGCGACGTACAATAAATTGAAAAATGAGGATTAGTTCAAAGGTCTTGCCATTCACCAGCTGACTCTGTGACATAACATGACATCATTTTATTCTCGTCATGCCATATGGAAGAGAGACGACATAGCTGACTGCTGTTCAAAGTGTAAGTCGTCATATAACATCTATAAAGAGTAGACTATGGAGGCAGGGGAAGCCCCGGGGTTAAGGTTCTGTGTTAGTGGCCGGAGAGCTGTGAGTCCCTGTGTAACCCTTAACCCCAATTACTCAGTTCTGTGCTCATGCAAAAGTCTTTCATTTGCTTGTAAGTCGCATTAAATATAAAAGCCTCTCACAAATGAATAAATGCTGGTGTACACTTTAAGAAATGGTGCCATCAAGGGTACATCTTGTACATTTATAAGTATCTTTATACATGTAAACATACTTTAAGGATCACCTTTAAAGTTAAGTTATTTACTAAAATAAAGTAAAAAGATGTCTTAAGGGAAATACAGTTTGGTACGTTTATTTCTGGGAGTGTAGGGGGCGCTGTCTGTGGTGCTGAAGTTGTGCTTGATTGACAGCTTGTCGAGGTGGTCAAGTCCACACTTAAACACCTCACTGGTTCTGCATGCTTCCAGCTGGTTATCATAAAGATTGCCCTTCCCAAAATCAGTTTATGTCAAGTTAAGTCTCTTCTGTATACTTTAGACTTGTATCCAAGAACTGCTGTTGTAATCATAAGGAAACATGTTGAATCCGTACTGAACATACTTTTAACACACTTTTTAGTGCTGTTTGGCAGCTGCAGAAGTGTACCTAATAATTTACAATCCCAGTATCCAGTGAAGAGAATGAATTCGGAGTGTGAGACTGGTTCCCCTCAAGGTTTCTTCCTGATGCTGTTTCAGGGAGCTTTTCCTAACCACTGCACCATCTGGTTTGCTCATTAGGGATCTCCATGCGAATTTTAACAATTGCTTTTTATAAAAGCCTCGTAGCAATAAAATTGAATTGGGCTGAATTGCTTATATTCAGGCCAGGATTTATAGATCTCTCTAAAAATATTGCAACACTAAGACGATCTAAACTTTATCATGCTTTTGAGAAATGTAACAGTTTGACCGCTAACAGGGGTGCTTCTGTCAGGGATGTATCTTCTGACCATTTACCTACAGGATGTACTGTATACTACATTTTTGGACCTTAAGGCCCACAGTACCATGGAGAACAAGTATGTAATTATGGATTTTTTTAAATATTGTGGGTTAATTTAGGCTACCTCAGATTAACCCTGAATTAGATTCTGACTCACATGTTAGTCTTTTAAATGTAAATGTGGATGAATGCAACTGGTCATGTAGCTCAGGCTGTCTTTGCAGCTGCAATACAGTGACACTGTTTTGTGTAAATCGCTTTGCTGGGTTTCCCTTTGAACAGCTTGTGACATCTGGAAATAGGCCGGTTATCTTATAGCACCACGTCCTTCCTGAGGATATTGGTAGACGTGTGTGAGACATCCCTCTCCTGTCTGATGCGTTTGTCAGAGATACCGAACACGCAAGGAAATGGGGTCAAATATGGCCATAATTAGTGACTGAGTGAAGGTTTTGTTGTTGCTGCTGTTTTTGAGGTCGACATCACCTCACAGTATGGAATCACAGGTTCATCAGCGAGACCAGGTCATTTAGCTTTTGGCCACTAGATGGCGCCATTTCACACACGCACGCAGGCACGCACGCACACACGCACGCACCCACGCACGCACACGCACGCACCCACGCACGCAAGCATGCACGCATGTGAGCCCCGGGAGACCATCAGCTTTCAGTCAAGAACGTCGTAGGATATTATATAAGACCTTAAATGAATAGCTCCCAGCACATTATTATTATTGTTGTTGTTGCTGTTGTTGTTATTAAGATATTATAAAGAAAACAGATTACAGCAACGAACAGGAAAATAAGCACTTACTGTTGCCTAGGTATAAATTATCTTATAGTTGATAAAGTATACTGGTTATATAGTGTAACATAGTGTAATAGTGTAGTTGTTCTTGGTGGTGGTGGTGGTGGTGGTGGTGCTGCTGCTGCTGCTGCTGTGATAGAGATTAATGTATTGTTATTATTATTATTATTATTATAAGATGACAATAGTGTTGGGCACAAAAATAATCGTTCAGTGGTGGAGGAAGCATCACACTGAACACACAGTATCTCTCTCTCTCTCTCTCTCTCTCTCACTCACTCACACTCCCACACACACACACACACACAGCCTGTTCGGCTAATTCGCGTTTTATCTTTTTTTTTTTTATCTCTTTCATGAAATAATCAGTTTAGATTGTTCTAACGTCCAGTTACTGAAGAGGCATCTTGGATGTATGCTTACCTAAGACCCGTTTGTGTCTAGAGACCTATTTAACAGGTAAAGCAAGAAAGAAAGAAAAGAAAATGGTAGCGGTGGTAAAAATTACAGTCTTCAATACTGAATGGGTTGAATAGGTTATTAATATTTTCCCAGGTGTAGCTCTTAGCAGGGACCCTGTGGAAATTAAACACCGATTGTTATTTTATCTTATGGCTATGGAAGGCTTATTATCCATAAAAATGTGCATACTTAGATACAATGAACAATAATTTGAACTTTTAACTACAAAACTTATTAAGAAATTATATATTGATATGTTACAAACTTTATGCTTAAGCTCGTAGTGGCCACTGTTAGTTCCAAATCCTTAGTATTTATATCTAAAGTAAGAATGCATAAACAAATCGATAAATTAATTAATTAATTAATTAATTAATTGAAGGTCTATATGAAACGCGGCTCGGGCATCATTGCACTATTTTTTTTCTTTTCATATCTAGTAAATAAAAACATAAATATGAAATAAGTATGTCTAATAATTATATTTAAGTTGCATATGATTAATGAATACAACATAAATATAATACATATGCAACTTAAATATAATTATGATATTTATGTTGTATTCATTAATCATATTAAATAAATATGATTAATGAATACAACATAAATATAATAATTATATTTAAGTTGCATATGTATTATATTTATGTTGTATTCATTGTAGTCATTAATCATATTTATTTAATATTATAATAAATTAAATGTGCATGTAAAATAATTGCGACTTGATGAATGTAGTAATATCTACAATGTATAACAGAATCTAAGTTCAAGCGCTCTTTACAAGTTAGACATTTCTTCAGCCCATTTTCATTTGCCCGGTTAATTATTTTAATTATGTCCATTTTGTCCTCTGCTAACGAAGTCTTAAAGCTCAGTATTAATTAAACTTTTGTATTATCTCGATAAAACTAAAAGCAGTAGTAAAGCCCAGCTGTGTGATGATCCACTGGCTCTTCGGTAGAGGCGGGTTTGGATGAAGCCAATCAGGTTCGCTTAAAAGCTCTATTGGTCCAAAAATATGGGTGGCGCGTTGACGTCAATGACAGGAACTTTAGGCGTCCAATAGAAGCGCAAGACACGCCCCCTACATGATCAATATTAATATATACAGAGGATGCACGCTGGCCCAAAGGTAATTGGTCAGTTCCTTCCCGACTCTCCTCCCACCAACGCGAGTCATGAGCAAGGCAAGAAAAGAAGCTGGAGGACGGACTGTCTTATCAAAATTAGATTTATTAACATCTAGAGACAATTTCCAGATCCGGGTAAGTGTTTCTTAAATAAAAGATCACTCATTACACCAAAATAAAAACGAGTGATTGCTCAAGTCATAATAAAATGTAAATCTTTTACCTGCAGAACTGCTACAGGTCATGAAATACGCTGTCTTTTTAAAGTTTTCGTTAGAAATAGCTTCAATAAATGTTATGGCATGAATTTAACGTTCGTATATTTCTTCAGTAACATACAACCATGCCATTGCATTTACTCTTTGGCTTCAAGACTTGATTTTTAGTCAAAAATAGTATTGGATAATGAATGTAACAAAAGTAACCTAATGGAGTAAATCAACCCGTTGAAGAGGCTCCAATATCAATTTTAAAGCTGATGTTTTCAGGACAAACAGATATAGAAAGTTAGATTTGTATTGAATTAATAAGGTTGTACTGACAAAAGAACAATAAATAGTCTAACACACCAAACGTCTTCGGCTACAACTGTCAGAAGTGTGCTACAACTGTAATCGCATATTTAGTCTTAAAATAATAAATACAAAATTGAGTCAAATACACATTTTTGATTACTCTTTTTTACAGAACACAGTTGCTGTTTTTTTTTCTAGCATCTGTTGTACATGCTGACAATATTTAGTGCAAATCAAGTCGAAATACTAAATACAAGTAACTTATTGAATTACGGCCCTCAACCTCAAACTCCTGTGTGGAGAAATGACCCTTATTACCCTTCTTAGTTTTATGCACAGTATAACCTGTTTAAGAAAGCATTCAAGTCTGAATGGCTTAATAATAAAAACAGCTGAACCTACAGCTAGTATCATAATTAATCAGTCTATTGGGTTTCATAAAAAATAAAGTTGAATGGCTACAATATTTCCCAATATTGTCACTTCAAATCATTTACAGATCCGCTCTCTGTGAAGAAGATTATTTCAATATTGACCACTTGATCTGTTCTTTTGCAGTCTGTAACACCTGAAGAAAAAAAAACAAAACAAAAAAATATTAGGCTTTTTTACGTGTACATACAATGGCCGTGTACTTATAGGGTGAATATTAATGTGTGAATATTTTTTACTTCAATACCTTAGCTTATATTTATTTATGTAACCCTTCCTATCAGAGCAATTTAGACTGTGGTTTTAAAAAAGTACTAAATTAAAGACGAAACATGGATAATGAATTTTAAAGATGACAGGACAAATTAAAATCATCCGTAATGCAATCCAAGTTTACGAAGTAATGCGATGTTTTGGCCGCCAGGGGGCGCATGGAGACCGACATTAAACAACATACACCACCACCACGGAATAGTTTTCCATCCATCACTTACAGTAAATAAGATCACATTTGCAGTGTATACATCAGACTGAGCTATAAACCGACTATATAAAGCCTATGTTGTGTGCATGTACATGCATATATGGTGTGAGTGTAATGTTTTAGCATGAATACACTTACGTTAGTGGTGATAGAGAGTTTCTCAGTGATATGCTGCATAAAGTATGGTTTAGAGCAAGGTTAGGAATAGGGGCAACATGCGCCAGCAGAGACCAAGTTAATCTTTTTAATTGTTATTTAATTGTTAGAAAGAAGTAGTCAGCTGCAATGTGTAAGAGACACAACCCAATAAAGTAACGTGTAAGTTAGGATTTAGTTGGAAATGGTATAAAATTACTAGGTGACTTGTCTAAAAATTGCACAAACACTTTCATCTTCTAAGCAAATCAGTAATTGATTCAGAAATATTCCATCCCCAGCCATACAGTGTTACATGTCCGATTATGTGGATGTGCATGTAACAAAAGAGCTTATGAATGTGTGCATCTGTCTCACCTGAGCCACACTGTGTTCTGATAGAGGGTTATCATCATTCTGAAAGAGAAACCAGGACAGAAATACTGAGAGACAAACTAGAGCACATTCATACACATGATACACAGGTAACAAATGCAGGACAAAGACAAAACGTCTGTTCAAACCAGTGCACATATTTAAAAATAAGATTAAGTTGTATTCATTGTGACTTTTATTTATCTCCTCTTTGCGAGTTAGAACTCTAATTTGGACTGTTAATAATTTGGATGAACTTAAAGGAAAACTCCACCCTGACTGTCACAGTTTCTGTGAGACGTTATTGGTTTTCTGTCAGTCTTATGTTATAGCTAGCCCACTTAGAACAGCATGTAATGCAACAAAGGATATAACTCGTTCAATCATTAAGCCGTTTATCCTACAACTGGGTCATGGGGTGCTGGTGGTATTGGGAAACACCCTGGACAGGTCTCCAGTCCATTGCAAGGCAGACACACGCACACGCACAAACATACACATACACACACACACACACACACGCACACACACAATTTTGTATCTCCAATTTGCATGGCTGCATGTCCTTGAACGGTGGGAGGAAACTGGAGCTCCCAGAGGAAACCCACACAGACTCGGGGAGAATATGCAAACTCCACGCAGAGAAGACCCTAGCTCAGCCTGGGAACTGAATCCAGATGTTACTTGCTATGAGGCAACAGCGCTAGCCAACGCATCACCATGCCGCAAACAAAGGAAATCTATGATCTTAAACCTCAGGGATAACAAACATATCTTAAAAACAAAAGAGCAAGAACCTCTTTTTTCCAGTGATGTTCAGCATCATATTAAGTCCAATATAGAAGCAGTGGGGGCAATGTTGGGCTCAAAGTTGAAGAACAGTTGCCCTGCATTATGGCAGAGACTTAAATGGGCTAGTTAGTGATCTGCAAAATGACAGGCACAATGTCACTGACAGCAGCATTAGCAAGAAGGTTGAAGATCTGGAAATGTATATGAGCAGAGTATACAGATGAGGAGGTGAAAACGCTGGAAATATTCAAGCACTAAAGTGCTGCTGCATCACTCTCTTAAGGTAGAGCTAAAGTAAGGACTAAATCCAACCAGCACCGCTATCAGCATTGAGGTTACTGGAAACAATTTAATGAACTGAGAAATCAATGAAAGTTTAAATGTTCAAACAAACAAAAAACAGAATATCATTACAAATAACACCATTTAAGATTACGTGCAAACTATACAGATTAATACGCAAATCGTTCTGGGTGGATTTTTCTTTTAATGTCTAACTTCATCCTGTAATTACATCTGTGAGAAAACTGAAGAAAGAGCAGAATGTGAAATGAATAGGAACCAGGTGCAAATAAAAATCTCGTTGTTTACCCATGTGCAAATCTATACATATACATGATCAAACTTGTAAGAGATCAAAGAGGAAGTCAAAGTAAGGGCACAACAAACAGTTATTAAAATAAAATAAAATAAAATAAAGACCATGCTATACAGACCAACAGTGACTACCGAGAACTATTAGGCACCAATAGCTAATCTGAGGCAATGACATATGAATTTGACTAGGTCAGGGTAAGTTTGAAAAAATGTGTACATCACTACATGCTAGGGGTGTAACAATACATCGATATATCGATGCAAAAATACGCTGATGTGCATGGAAATGTGCAATATTAATATTCTTTCTATAGTGCACATAATGCAATTGCAACATTTGAACACCAGAGGTCCCAATCTGCACAACTCAGAGAGAGATCACGTGATCATGTTCTTCCGTGGCAAGCCTGCAAGATTCCCATTACCAAGCCAGGAATTATATGAACTTCTGAAGTGACTGATAGTGACCACCATGTAAAACGTGCTCTTCAGTACTTTCAAACACGATCCCTGCCCCCCTGTAATCTACTGCAGTGGAAATCGGGCATTTTAGCCGCCTTTGCAGCTCTATTTCTGCTATGGAAATCATTACATTTCAGTCAATCAAATCCTCAGGTCGGACACTTTTTTTATTTTTCAAAATTTATTTATTAATTTTTAAGATTGGGTAAAATGCTACACACTTTTGTTTTTAGCCGTTTTTTTATTTATTTACCTTTTAGAAGACAAAATTCACATTGTGTTGCATTGTTTATTATACGGAAATACGGTATTAAAATTTTTAAAACATTGAATCAATCATGAATGCAGTATTGTGAACCGAATTGAATCATAACTGGAATGTATTGTTACACCCTAATACATACTAGGCCCTACCCACTGCTGTGAAGTGCTGTTCCTACTTCAGAAAGATAACACACTTTTCCACTCCATGCAGTTACCTGCCTATATCCTCTCTCCCTCCCCCTCCTGTTTTCTCCATTCCTCTCTCTTTACTGTGAGAAGGAGGTGGAGAGAGGAAGGGTGTCTTTTTCAGTGCAAGTTAAAAAGGCTGGCTCTTCTGTGCCTGGCCCTCCATGTTACCCGTGATGTAATCAAACAGGACAAAGCCAAAGGCTTGCTCTGACAAACACTGACAAAGTAGAGGGGTACATGGATCATCATGTGAAATAGTGTGCATGAATACAACATAGATTACAGCACTATATATAAGATACAAGTAAGGAGCTAATCAGTGTAGCATAAATGACATGCAGCACATTCGCTTTTTTTTTACCAGTTTGCCACATTCAAATTTACAAGAGCTAACTACTAAATCCAAATCCCATGAAGACCCATGGACCAAAAAAAGGACCGCACAAGCTCAGTATGATTTGAACACTTTTACCATTACGCCATATAGAGCCTGCAGCGGCCATGTTGACTTTTGCTTGTTAAATGTGTTTGCTTTCCTCACGGTGTTAGTGCTCTTACCCTGTAGTTGACCTTCTCGACTACCTGCTGCGGGTCACTCTCCAGGATCACCCTGTCAACCAAGACCAGCAAGTAGTCAGAGGCTATGCTTGACAAAAGAACTTGCTGAATTTCAGTGTAATTTAGTGATCATGTATACCGTGATTATACTACAAAAGTGAAATGACTTACAATACATTACAAAAAATGTGTCTGCGTCACCGTATTAAGTATTGTTTTCTTCAAAATTATTTTTTAATTGCACCAATGCCTAGTTTCCATAATATTTAAACAAATAATCAATATCATGCAGCCCTAGTATGCCGTCTACATTCATACACTAACATTCTCACCCTCCATCAATGATCTCATCCACTACCAGAAAGGCTCCATCCAGATTATTCAGCAGACAGCTTTTCTCCACGTTTTTCCTAAATGAGCGGGTAGATGAATTACTTTGATAAATTTTTACATCCTCAGTTGTAAAAGTTGGCGTTTTACAAAATTTAACAACAAGGTACATTATGAGGGTATTAGTACCAGTTTGTAATAAATCAGTTATCAGAAAACTGACTCAAGCCTAATTCTCAATAGGTACTGTATTTATTACATAATAATACAATCATTTATTATTTATGGTTAGACATCAGGCTTTTTTTTTTTTTTAGCTGTTTAAGAAGTCATCATGAAAAATTGGAATGAATCTGAATATCCTGTTTTAAACGCATTCACCTCACATTGAGAGTTATGGTAAGTAAGAGCTGAGAGATTCAATTCACACTGTTTTTTGTAATGCATACATCACGTTAACATATTTTATGGATACAAAACTAAATATGCTTTTCGTTATGCAACCAATGCTAGGGAACATCTAGATAGATGTTTATAATGTTATTATTTTCCTCTCAGTTTTATTTGTTTGAAGCTGGCGGTTTTAGAAATTGCAATTTCTGTAACTAATTGTAATAGTTTGTCATAAATACAAACAGTTCTTTTGTAGTAGACTAAGAACTTAGGAGTTTTTGGATACAACCGTAGTGAATTATGTAATTAATGTGAACAAACCTCAAGATCTGACTGAGAGAATCAAAAAGACAGTTCAACACCGCCATCAACATCAGCTGTAGAAATAGAGAGAGACAGGTTTGAATTTCTCTGATTTGTCAGTTGACTTAGTAAAAGTAAGTAAGTAAAAGTGTATTTATATAGCACATTTAAATCAAAGTGCTTTACAATAAAAAGAAAGAAATTACCACCCTCTAATAATCAGCTTCACAGATACACAGTCCTTAATCCACAATTCCACACTTTAACAGATGCCAAATGCTAAACAATAAAAGTATTTTTTAAGTTTGGATTTAAAAACAGTCAAAGACGGGGCATTTCTAACATAATTTTTAAGACCATTTCAAAGTCTTGGTGCAGCGCCAACAAAGGCACAATCCCTTTTTTTAAAAAAAACCAAAAAACAAGACCTAGGAACAGCCAAATATCATTGAGTCGAAGACCTTAATGATCTTGAACGCGCATACATACAAAGCATGTCCACAATATATGCAGGTGCAAGTCTGTTCAAGGCTTTAAAGACCGTCTTATACTGGATTCTGTAAAGCACTGGGAGCCACTGCAGGGATGCCAAGATTGGAGTGATATGTTCTCGTTTATTTAAGCTTGGTTACAAGGCCTGACTAATATTTAAGATAGATTAATACTGTGTATTAAAGGCAAGGATTATTTAGATCTGTGATAACTGCTACAAGGATCAAATTTAATACAGTGGTGTAATCTACAGTCTGTCAGAAAAAATAGCTTCATTATAGGTCCATTGCAATGAACACTTCATCCATGGTACATGGTAACACACAGAGAGTATGTGTGGTGTACAGAAAGGCTCACCTCATTCTCCTGTGCACTGCCCACCACATAGAAGAACAGGTCTATGCTGCTCTTGTACACTATAGTCATGCCCTCCAGGAAGGCTATTTCATCTGAAAAGTCATAAGGAGGAAAGAAGCTCTGGCTGTTATTCAATAACATTTGATAATTCCACAGAACAATGTGAGAGCGCATACACACACACACACACACTGACACACAGAGCTTGCCTGGGGACTGGCATATAAAATAAAGGTTTCAAACTCTATAAGTAACAACCTCTAGAAACAGTGTCAGTCAGTCACTATTCAATTTCATTTCTTTTAGCAAAAAAGGGAGTCATATGCATGTGGGTCAGGCATTATAACCATGACATAAGGGCCTAAAATAAGATTGGGAACAAGAGAATGGGATCGCAGTACAATATTTCACAGTATCACCCCATGGGCCAGAGGGGAACTTTCTACTGTATGTGTGTTTTATTCATAACTTAGTCAGAAACAGCTGAGAGTGGATGAAATACTATTGTCCTGCCCTGTTGTTAGGTTGTAATCTGAGATACAGGTGTGCAAGGGACATGGTGTGGTTTCTAATGACAATGAGACTACATTTTGCAAAGCATATGAATAAATAAATTTGTAAAAAAAATCAAAGAAAATATCAAATACTTTATTTGATTGTGGGGTTAACAAGTAAACTAAAAATAAACGATCTAACAAAGGTAAAGGTTTTAGTTAGGAACAGTGCAGAATATATACTCAAGTACCAGAAAAATACTTGGTAGGTCCCCCACGGGATCATGGAGGGAATGTTGCACAGTCCTCACGCTGATGTTTGTTGAGGGCCCAGCATTGAATTCTGATGTTACTTGAGGCAGTGTTGCACGGCTTGCCAGCCGACGCTGGTCACGTTCACCAAGAGTCTTTTTACGGCCACACTGCTGTCATAAGTTCGATGTTTTGCCAGAATTCTTGTAGTCACGGTTACACCCTTGAAATGCTCATACATGAAAATCCAACCTTTACTTCTACCTTTAAAATGCTATGACCCAATGAACATCGCAAAATCATGATGAATTGCCATTCTCACAGCGGAAACAGCTCTAGAAGCTTCTACAGATGTCTATCGCTGTATATACGCACTGGCAGACGCAACCAGTGACATGCACAGGTGGTGTTGCTATGTGTTTTGCATAGGCTCCAGTACCAGTTTTTCTAGTACTTCAGTGTAATGTCTGAACTTAATCCTATAAGTGTCTATGAGAGATTCCTTTTCTCCCTCTGGGGAAAACCTTAAAGGTTCTGTGAAGTCCCCACCTACAAATTTAGAACCATTAACCATCGAAGGAACCTCGAAGGTTAAATTGGTCCTTTCATATCATACCTGAAGAAAATCTAATGTAGTAATGTAGTTTCAGAAAAAAATTACACCAAAATAGTAATCAACTGAAATATTTAACCTGCAAATTTTAAACTCAACCAAGGAAAAGCCTATTATGCTCGCCATTCTTTTACTTACCATGTCAGTATTTACTTAGTCTCAATACTCAATACTCTGAAATGGAACCGATGGTTTGTCCTGTCAATATTACCCTTTTTGCTTACACACATTCTCAAACACAAACAGAAACCTGAAAAACCTACTGTCTGCTTTATGTGTTTTGTTGAAGACGTTCTTCTCGAAATTCTTCTGCTCCTTCATGGAGGAATACAGCTCTTTGTCATAGTACTGAAAGTACAAAATAGTCCATTGCAAATCACACACGTGGTTGGACATATGTACAGCAAAAAAATAAATCAGTTAAATGCTATTCAAATAATAACCCTATTCATTTTCTCAACCTTTACATGTCTTCAACAGTAATGTTGCTCATTGGGTGGAGTATGTCTGGTGTGATCAAGATTAAGCCTCACACCTGATAATCATTTTAGTTAAGGTGAGGCTTAAGGGTGTGTTCCTATTCATTTTTCTGTAATCTATCATAAGAAACAGGACAGCAACAGGGCTCTGTTACAGAATAATACTTAAAATGTTCTTCTTATATAAGTGATTTCTACAACATAAAAAGCAAATGTGGGAATAAAGTACAATAAGCAGGAAAAAATATACCTTTGAAAGAAGTCGGTTTCCATCATTATCCAAGATGAAGACTGCCTTAACGGTGTACAATGAAGGCTCCTGTGTATAAAAATGTCTTAATTAAAACAATATTCTATAGGATTTTCACTATTTAAGTACATATTGTCAAGAAAAACAGGCTTAAAAACATGAATAAGCTTAAATACTAGGTCACAGAAGCAAGCATTTGTCCAGAGTCCTTCTCTTTTTTCTCCTCCTCATCCATTTTGCAGAATCTCTCCAGACCAAAGTTCTGTTATGCACTGACTGCCACTGATCCAGAGTCGGAGTGTACCACAGAACTTGGGCCTGGAGGACTGACGCTGGAGAAATGGTGGCTGCGGGAAAACTGACGACGTCACATGTACTGTAAAAGTTTCAATCAGTGTCGTGATTTCTTTCAGGTGTACCCAACAACGTGCAGGAAAGAGGCCCTACAGTGGGAAAAGTTGTCTGTCATTCCCAAATGGGTTAATGAATATTAGGCATAGCATCTGGAACTGTGTGAACTTACACAATGGCTTGGCTAAGAAAGCGTGTTCTTTTTTGGTCTTCTTGTTAACTTGCTTAATCATCTTCAATATATTCAAAACTCATCTGCAAGCGTTCTCACACACACCAAACGCACTGCTCACATCAGTCCTATTTTAAAACAACTTCAGTGGCTGCCAATTACTTCCTGTATTACATATAAAATTCTTCTCCTAACCTACTAAGCCTGACATGAACTTGGCCCTTCCTATCTCTGTGAGCTTATACAGCCTTACTGTCCACTGTGCTCTCTTAGATCTTCTGGCATCAGACTTCTGGTCACCCCACGCTTTGATGTGAAATCTGGGGGAGGAAGATCGTTCAGTGCTGAATACCTTGCCACAATCTTTACATGACTTTTCCTGTTTCTTCCTTCAAAACTTAGAACGTGTCTCTTTTCCTTACACTACTTTTCATATTTAGCGGCTTTTTTGTGCCTTTGTAAAACAGCCTTGGGTATGTGACAGGCGCTATACACCAAAGTACCAGAAAAACTGGTACTGGAACCAAAATACATAGCAACGCCACCTATGCACATCATTGGTTGCGTCTGCCAGTGTGCATATAAAGCGATAGACATCTGTGGAAGCTTCTAGAGCTGTTTCTGCCATGAGAATGGCAAGTTATCATGATTTTGCTATTTTCAACGTGGTTTAATAGTTTTATCTCATGAAATGGGTCATAGGGGCCATTTCGGAGGTAGAAGCAAAGTTTCATGGATTTTCATGCAGGAGCATTTCAAGGGTGTACCATGACTAACTTTGGCAAAACCTCAAACGTACGACAGCAGCGTGGACGTAAAAAGACTCTGGGTGAACGTCAGCAGCGTCGGCTGGCAAGAATCGTTTCACGTGACGGGCGTGCAAGTAACATCAGAATTCAATGCTTGGGGCCTCAGGAAACATCAGCGTGAGGACTGTGCAACGTTCCCTCCGAGATCCCATGGGGGACCTACCAAGTATTAGCTAGAATACCAGTTTATCTGGTAGACCAGTGTAGAAATGAATTTAAAAATGAAACATAAATGTCAGCTAGCTTAAAGGCGATTGGGACAGATGCGAGAGTGAAAAATAAATATGAATCATCCTGATGGTTGTGCGTAGCTATGGACCTGTTTGTGTGTCATCTTTGTGTGAGTGAAAAAGGACAAAAACGAAAAGCATGGGGGGAAAAAATCGTTTTCCAGCACTGCAAAGACACAGTGAAGAGATCCACCTGTGGAATGAATTAGACTGCTGTGCCGAGGCGCTCCATAACAGAGGACGTGGCACCCGCATCCCACCAGGCAGTGCGCACAGAGCACAACACACACAGCGCAACACACACACACACACACACACACACAGCACAGCGCAACTTCAACTCCATACTACTGCACAACTTTATGCAACTGCTAATAAAGCACACCATACAACAGTACACCAGCATTGCACCTCGATTACAATACTGATTATGTGCAAATATATTCTGGTATTTTCTTCTGTGTTGTTACTGATACATTTTTTCATTTTTTTTTTTTTTGCTCTGCCACATTCGGAGAAGTAACATCTGTTACATTCGCCTGCTGATCCACGCATTTTCACTGCGAAGTGTCACGTATTTCATTTCTCAAAAGCAGAACATTTTACGATATAAAAGTCTACCCGTGTCATAGGACAAGCTCCAGGTCTTTAATCTTAGCACGACAGCTTTTTCTTAATCACATCAAGACCCATATGCATGCTGTTGGGACAATCTATGCAAACATTAGGCTAACACTTCTGAGGAGGAAGAAAAAGCCTGACCAACAGGTGCATTCTTTCACAACGCTGAACATTAATATTTCTGAATGAAAAAAGAAAATCGCAAATAGCCTACCAGAGCCAGAGAGTCCATGGTGGTGGTTAGTGTTGACGTGGACAGCTTTGAGCTGTCACTACTGGAGCGCTCGTAAAAAACCTCTGACTCACACAAGGGGTGGAGCAAATGGGCTAAAAATGGCTAAATCCATCCCTGCGCACTAAACTACTAAATAGTACGCTGGGATAGATACTACTCTGTGCATGGTGACGTTTAGTACGGAAGTGCGCCGAGCTAAAGCGAGAGAGTTCGACGGAAGCCGAAACTGTGTTCGATTCGTCGCCATGTTGGATCTCAACTCCCATTCAATCTGATTACGCATCACTCTATTGCAGAAACGGAATGGCGCCAGTTGCATGTTAAAGGAGCTTAAACTACGTATGCTTAAAGCTTTTAAAATGAAAACAAAAAATGTAAAACATCATAGTTTAATGAACTCAGTGGTTGGCAAACGTACTATGCCAAGACTGCCACACGCTAGTGTACCTTTGCAGTTTACACTACGTACAGGTTTACACTTTAGATATCCACGTTTTAATTGCACAGAAAAGAGAGACAAAGGATTCTGTGCTGAATACTGAACACAAAAACAAGGACACACTGTGTCAGTGGATGTGAAGCATAACGGCATCCCTTTGTGGGAAATGTCCAGGTGCTAAACGTGAGTGAGTGAGTGAGCAAGTGAGTGAGTTACAAGCCAGGTCCGTGAGGTGCGTCACATCTAAAAATACATCAACCCGGTTACATCGACTTTTCCAGATAGGGAGTGTTGTGTTTGTATTCAAGCACTTTATTTATCCAGATGTGGAGTGGCCATATTGTATAGCTTTCTTCACCTGCTCCCTAAAACTACACAGCGGTCTTAGAAAGATTGTCTGCCTTTCTTATGGCTCACCAATTTTCTTGAACATAGCTTTCACACTTCCAAATCAGCATAGAGGAAAAGCTGCCCTACAAATCCTTAAAGGGCTTTAAATGAGCATTTAAGAGGCATATAATTATTGTCTGAGAACTACAACACCTATAACAGGTTCCCAAATGCCACAGAGATGTATCCTACTCTCACTAAGAGGGATAGTATGCTTACCAGACACACGTGGATCTGTTTGTCGATGCTAATTCAACACATTGTGGATTGGTTTTCTCCCTGACAGAGCTGTACAGGATGCTGGGACATGGTGGACGATCTTGTATTCCTTTCCTCCTCTTTCTCTGATTCTGGTGTCCTGATGTCCTCTTCCTCCTCCTGCTATCCCAAATGGATGGAGAGATTTGGCACCCTCAGGAAAGTCACATCTGCATTTGGCCCTTTGTGATAAATTGACAAAATGTGACAAAATGTAGGAACACTCTTGAATGCAAGAACCTCTAGTACAACAAGCCTTGTATGTTCTCAGGTGGAAGCTGTTTCCCAAATGATATGCACCTTATCAACTGGATCTGGTGGATTGCCCGATTACAAAATG
The DNA here is from genome assembly GCA_028566435.1 of Scorpiodoras heckelii. Classification (NCBI taxonomy): domain Eukaryota; kingdom Metazoa; phylum Chordata; class Actinopteri; order Siluriformes; family Doradidae; genus Scorpiodoras; species Scorpiodoras heckelii. Next base: position 23,177,604 of record JAOVVH010000032.1, on the reverse strand, counting down.
ACAGCATCAAGTTCCCACATACAAGAAAGTCCTATGTCTCAGCCATTGCACAAACCATGACATCATGGAAGTCATGATTCTCTGGGCTCACTCCAATCTTCCTGAAAAAGGCACCTACAACCTGCATTTTCCCCCCAGGGCCCCAAGTAAGATGCTTGTGCTAGAGTCCTTTAAGACCATTCTTTATGAGCCTATGCAGAACAGCGAATTGAAATGAAAGTATCTAAAAACGTCTTTCCACTAGTGATCACTTGAGCAGAATTACTGGGACAACCATATGCTCTAGTCTGAAGCCCACCATGCATTCACTGGTGGCCAGATGACTCAGGGTGACCTTGTGGCTGAAATCATATTTCCCACTGAAGTGCAAATTATATTACTGATTTGTGTAAATAAATCAATTGGCTTTGCAGGATTCCACGAGAGAGACCTAACATGTCACTGTACAAAGAGCATCTCTTCCAAATGGGCATTACTTTGAGGCTTGACTCTGCAGGAAGTCTGCTGCTACCTGGCCATCACCATGCACTTTCTCAGGGATCTGCAAGATTAACATCTTTCTTAACAGTGGCAGGCACAGTGGTGTAGTGGTTAGCACTGTTGCCTCACAGCAAGACGATCCGGGTTCGATTCCCACTCCGGGCCGTTCTGCGTGGAGTTTGCATGTTCTCCCCGTGCTTGTGTGGGTTTCCTCCGGGTACTCCGGTTTCCTCC
>JAOVVH010000032.1:23101471-23113429 GCA_028566435.1 Scorpiodoras heckelii | reverse complement strand
CACATTATATATATATATATATATATATATATATATATATATAATTTTATGCATATTAAATATAACAATAATGCGGTAAAAAGGGTGTTGGATTGACTGTGGAAAGAGAGTACCACATTTTGGTCTCTAGATGTCAGCAGTGGCTGATTGTGATGCTAATGGCTTTCCAGAGACAGATATTTTAGAGATAGTCTTTCCTCTGCCTGTATTGATAAGTACCATCAGTGAAGAAAATTCACTGAAACTGTAATTTCATGAAAACTAGGCCCAATCTGCGTCTGGAAGATTACACTGTAGAGATTTGTATTGATCCCCATCAATTTCTAGGGAGTTTGTACTGTGGAAGGCCAGGACTCCTAGAAAAAAGAAAAACTATAATTACAAATAAGTATATAACTGTATATGTATGACACTATTCACAGCTGTACACACAATACTATACATACTGTATTTACATTCATATATACTCTCTCTCTCTCTCTATATATATATATATATATATATTACTCTTGCTCACTGTTACTGTATATTGTCCTGCATATCACCATTGCATACTGTATGGCTCAATGGGTATACATTTATATTTACATTTATGGCATTTGGCAGACACCCTTATCCAGAGTGACTTACAGTTATCACATTTATACAGCTGAGCAGTTGCAGGTTAAGGACCTTGCTCAGGGGCCCAACAGTGGCAGATTGGTGGTGCTCAGATTGGTCCAACGTCTTAACCAGTGCGCTACCACTGTGTTATATTGCACTTTTTTTTTTACATTATTACTCATTCTGCATACTTACACACTTTAATATAGAACTACTCAGGTCCGCACAGTTTCTGTAAATAGTGTATATATACCCACTGTATAGATCTGATTGTACATACACATATCCTTAATTCTGTAAATAACACTGTTCTTGCACTTCTGGTTAGATGCTAACTGCATTTCCTTGGCTGTGTACCTGTACTCTGCTCAATGACAATAAAGTTGAATCTAATATAATCTAATATATTATCTTGTGTATTGTATTGTATAAATATAGTAATATTGTATACCATTTGTTTTTTGTTCTCCATTTAATCATATCTTACTCAAATGTGTTTTAGGTCTAAATGCAATTCTTTTCTAAAAATTGATTAAACAACATTACTATATTTATACTATGCAATATACAAGATACTACATAAATGTAAATGTAAATGTATTTCAGCCATTATATTAGAGTTTTCTGATGGCCGAGATACACAAAAACTAATTTATCATAATATTCCCTTTTTAAAAGCTTAAAAACTAATTTCAGGTACTGTATTGAACTCTTCTCAGACAGGCATGCATATACTGCAGTGTATACTGTCATTATGTTTATTATTATGTGTTATGTAATCAGCGTCCAATATTGTACATTTTCAAAGTAATCCTTGCAGTTAATGCAGCATTATCTATGCAATTCTTGCACTGTTAAAAGTGATCTCAAAAGAAATGAGCCAAAATGAACATGTTCGGATTTCATTCCATTTCATACAAATGCAGTCATAAAATAAGACAAGCCTAACCCTGCCCATAACCTGGTATTTTGTTAGAGGATTTGCTAATAAAAGCTGATAGTTTTCACATGAGCTACTATGTACATTAAAATATCATGTCCAATGATATGTACTGCAAATCTACCTATTAAATACTAGACTATTTAAAATAATGCGCTACCACTGTAGGGCAAATGGATGAATAGGACAGGCAGTTGTGTTTGCATATTGTTTCAGCAATACTGTTTGCCTTTGGATATGTCTGGCAGAAATGAGGATACTGAAGACTTATGGTTCTCTAAGATATGCAAACAAACTCCAAGCACTAACAACAGATGACTCCTCTACAGTGTCTAAATGACCTGTGGTAGGTTCCACAGTCGACAGTAAGCAGGTCTGTTTGTGAGGCCCCTCTCCATCCTGATGCCTGAAGTCCTACACGATCACTAGTTTATGCTGAGCCTATCCGGTGTGCATTGACAGTGTTGTAATTTATGCGTTCTAAAAAAGCACTGCCCACTCCCAAATGGCCAGACTTTGCACATTCCAGGGCTCCCATGAGAGAAATTCAGCGGCAAAGCGTCTCAGGACTCCCAGGTGGACTCGATACTTATATGCTTATATATCCTCATATGGTTACACTCTGCCTTTGGAAACCCACCCAGATTATGGGTGTTTATGCAAAAAGAGATTTAAGATGATTTGGTGTTTTTAGTGCTCAGGGGATGGTGACTGCATGAAATATAGTGCACCAGTTCAAAAATGGTATTATCTAAAATGAAAAGCTTGGCATAAGACAGGAAGATGTAAAGCTAGAATAGGACACAGGGACAGGGTCTTAATCTGATAAACAGGCAGTCTAGCTATGTGTGTGTTGGTGGGAAAAGAAGAATGTTTGACAAAAGGCTGAGAGGAAATTAGGCATATTTGTGGGTTTTGTGAATAGTATGACAATAATGCCATAGGAACACAGTGATAAAAAAAGTTAAAAAAAAAGGATGTTTTAAAAAGCCTGTTGTTAAATATCTCTAATATATATATACATATACAGAAATGATATTAGAGTGGGTATTTGGGTATGAATAATCTTGATTTCCAAGTAATATCATGCTTTACAATCAAATGACTACTTCTCTTCTTCTTTAATAGAGGACAGAGGGCATTACTAATAGAACTTTGCTGTTTTCTTCTGGGAATCATATAACAGCCCTGACTCTGCATAGTCGGGCATGTTCCATCTGCTTTAGGTTCCTGAGAATAAATCAGCTCCCCTAGAGAAACTGCAGGGGATTCAAACAGAATTTGTGACATCTGGAATCAAGACTAGGGGTCCTGATCAACACTCTCTGCACTTTCTCAGCACTTTGCATGCATATGAATATCTAAGGCCTACTGTATGCTTAATGTGCATGCTACATGTGCTTAATGTGCATAAAATACATTATGGGCATATCTGCCCAAAATCAAAATCTGCCCAATCCTTGGATACACATCTGTGTACACACATACAGCAAGGCAAGTAGCTTGGAATGTATTTGTGTATATGCATAAATGAGTGTGTGTGTGTGTGTGTTTGTGTGTGTGTGTTGGTGGGGGGTGGTGGACAGCTGGCATTCTTTTGCCCATTCTACTGGAAACTATGCCAACCTGGCCTTCACGGCACCTGCCATCCATGGCAACCAGTCATGCCCGGTCGTCAAGCCACCAGTTGCCATGGACAACCTCGGCCTGAAGCCCACCAAACAAAGTGTGAAATTATGATTGAGTGATGCTGGAAAAGGGAAACCAGAAAAGAGTAAAAAAAAATCTGTCATTCAAACCTGATCACCTGCCATCAAATATGTTTTGATCACAGAATATTTTATTCTGATCCTAAAACAATAAAGCTGTTATGCTTATTTTATTCCAATAGAAATTATCTATGGGAGAAATGTGATCGTAAGAAAAATAATGCATGGGACATACTGTGTAATTGCTTGCTGTATGATATTATTGTCTCGATCGTCCAGTGTGAATTTATAAATAAATGTAGAAATTGAGAACAATTCACTTGATATAATTCAAATGAAGGTATGTAAGGAGCAGAGTTAGTGATCATCTTTATAACATCATTCATATGAAATTGTACAAACTGTTCATGAGTTAGTCTTCATCCTATTTCTATAATTTTTCCTATCAAATTGTAAATTTCACACAAGATAATGTATAGTCTATTTTCCAACATGCAAGATCTAGGTCACATTACTTATATTTAGTATTTTGTGGGTTACAATGTAATGTAACAGATTCTTTTTGCAGTGTAAGTATTGAACTGGAAAGGGCTGTGAAACAGAAAAACTCCTTCAAACGCGGCCATCATTTTCCTGCCTGCATGAACACAGCGAGTTCTTCATTAGCAGAGGAAATCATCCCCCCACCCATTCACTCCCCCATCTCCAAATGTCAGAGAGGAGGGAGGTGTGTGTGTGTGTGTGTGTGTGTGTGTGTGTGTGTGTGTGTGTGTGTGTGTGTGTGTGTGTAAAGATGCCAGATGGATGGTGGCATGAGACACTATTTCATGTTTCACTGTGCCACACGCTGTGTGGAGGAGATGTGTGTGCGCGACTATATAAGTGTGTGCGTGTGTGTCAGGAGCGTCTGTGCACAGCGAGAGATTAATTCTGCTAAATTAATTGGGCTGAGATTGAAAATGAGAGAGCGAGCAGGTCGCAGCTGAGTGCGTGAGCCACCCGCCTCGCCCTGCAAGCGCAACACACACATGCTTATTTGCACGACACCCCTGTTTGTTTGCATGTGTGAGTGTGTGCACATACACACTCACTGCTACATGGAATGTATATATGCACAAGCTGCCACTGTCAGAATTGTATTCAGACTCTTTCTCTTGCATACACACACACACACACACACACACAAACAATGTTGTGTAGGGGGACAATGTGCTGCTTTTGACAAGGAAGCCTGCTATAAATCTCTCCCCATAGAGAAGAATGTAGCCTGCACTGGGAGGAGAGAGAACATTGCAATATGGAGAGAGGGAAAAAGATAGAAGGAAAGAAGAAAAAAGAAAATGTATACCTCCTTACACCTCTGAAAGTTTTATTTATTTATCTATCTATCTATCTATCTATCTATCTATCTATCTTTTACATATTTACCCCTTTTATTTATCCACTTATCCATTATTTCCATCAGCTCACATTGGACATCTGGTGCAAAGTACAAAAAGAGACTGGAGCCTCAGTAAGAGAAGGAAAAAAACAGACGTATAATGGAGAGAGACAGAAAAAGAGAGAAGGAGACAGAGGCAGCTTCACCAGCCTGACTGCATGTATCTTTACAGAGCTCTGTTGCGCTTGAATGAGCAACTCAATTATCCCCGTTAATACTGCCTCAGTCTTGAACACCGATCCCATTACGCGAGGACACATCGCCTCTAGGCTACACACACACTGCTGTAGTGACAACAGGACGTGGCCTACACACACACACACACAGAGATTCATAATAAACTGAAGATTTTTTCTCAAGATGAAAATGAAGCACTATATATCCTAGAATGTTAAAACTCTGCAAAATAAATGCACAAACATATTACATGGTCATAAGTAGGCTACATGTAAGTCCACTTGTCTCTCATAAGACACTGAGACATTTTGGACAAGCTGGAAGCATAGAAAAAACTTCTCTTTTGGATATTTATCATTATTCTATTATGGACCCTTTCTAAGACTGATTCTATCTGTATCAGCATTGATACAAGACAGACAAACCAATGAACCCTTAAAAACTGGATTATACTTGCTTTTAACTACATGTATGCAAGATGGTTGCCATGTGAATCCTGCAGTGTTGCTTGTACACGCCCTCAAAAAGAATGGCGTGGTACAATACCAACATAAATAGTGAAAACAGTGATCCTTTCAGTAAGAGTTGAGGAATTTTCAACGTTTCAAGTACCAGTGCAGGTGCCAGCCAATCAAATCGTGTTTTTCTAGATATTCAAGTGTAGGCACCAGACAATCAAATTGTGCTTATGCAAATATCCCAAGACAGCTTTCACCTGGGAAAAATAAACAAAGATGACGGACCAACCCCGTAGATTGGTGTTATTTATGTAAATGTAATTTGTTTGGCTTTTTTTAAATGAGCTTTTTTCCTTAGAAATAGTTCCTTAGAAAGTTTCTTAGAAATAGACACTGCACAATCTGATAACCATGTTGTTTTAACCAAAAAATGCATCTGAAGTCATTTGTGAGGCATTAGCATGATAGCAGGTTAACTGCCCACAAACTAGACAGCTTGCTAGTGAAGTAAACTGTAGTAAATCAAAGCAAAATGATTGGTTATTAACAAATCACATTGCAAATTTCACCGAAGTGTCAGGCACTGCTCACTGCCTTACTGACATTTGGTATTTTTCCTGTTTGTCCTACTATGTTTAGTGTTTGAATAGTAAAAAACTCTCCCTTAGTCTTAATGAAAGATGTTTTGTATACAAGGCTACTAGATTACTTTTGAAAGTAAGGTCAGAGTTTTCTATTTGGGATGCAGCTCATGACACCAATCATGTCAGTGGCAGAACTTTTTAACATTGCTGTGCATGAAATCACTAGGTTCTTGTGACCTGGTTGGTCAGGGATTTTTTTGTCTCTGATATGCAATCTTGAGACTGTCACTTTTAATCCACCCGATGTCCATAAAGAATGCAGGTGAGTAAGTGAACAATAGCACTTGTGTTGGTACACGTCAAGTATAAACCAGCATTAATTTAGTTTTCTGGAGTGCTGCGTGTCAACCAGGTAGCCACATCTTTACAGCACCACAGCAAGCTGTTTTTATTTTATTCATATTATATAACGTGGATGCATGAAGGAACAGTGAAAAGCATTGTTGTCTCAGCTCCAGGGTCCCCACTCTTCCTGTGGGTTTCCGCCATGTTGTACGGCTTCCTCTCACCTCCCATAAACCAGTCTGACTGCCATCCTATGCTGGCTGTATTTCCACATCACACCCAGTGTTCCTGGGATAGGCTCCAGATTTGTCATGTCACTAACCAGATTTTTAAAAAAAGATAATAAGGATATAAAAAAGAATGACTAAATAGGCTACTGATACACTAACCACAAACGGGGGAAGTAGATGACAAAATTATATCACTCTCATGTCCTGCATATTGTGGACTCTTCTTTTCTCATTTATTAAAATAATGATAATGTACAGTCCATGTCACTGTCGTTCATGTCTCTCCTCCTTTCCAACTTGTCCCAAGATCTTCCTTTCTTCATCTGTTCTTCTTTATCACACCTTTATATATATTTTTAATTGAGGTAATAACAACACAAAAATGTTTCTATTCACTCACGTAGGGTGTAGAACTCTGGCAGAGTCTTAAACAACATCTAACATAAAGTCTGCTGTGAGTGCAGACAGATTGATGCATCTCTCATCGCCAGCCTGACTAGACATACCTCATCATTATTGTCAGGAAGTGAATGAGAGAGAGAGAGAGAGAGAGAGAGAGAGAGAGAGAGAGATTGAGCATTTGTGTGTTAGGGACAAGGAGAGAATATAACATTATAATAATTAATATAGTAAAAGAATTAATATAGTATATATAGAAAAAGTAGTATGAAATAAATTTTAGAGAATTGACAAGAGAGAAAGAAATTAAAATTAATTCTGATTAACAGACTTTTTAAACTTTGTTGTACTTGGGGATAAAAGAAAGAGCACACCTTGCTGATGCAGTTAAGCCCATGTTTCTCCAAATCAAGTCTGTGTATATTTAGTCTTGTATGTTTAATCTAACCCTCAATAAATAAAAACAAGTAGATCTATTAATAACTTATAAAAGCTTTTTAAAGAATATATAAAATTTATAGTTATAAAAGTTATAAAGAATTTATAACTTGAATCTAATTAATAACTTTATTTTATTATTTTATTAAGTTACAATTTTAATTAAAATGTGCTTCATGAGTAGGAAGTTCAAGAATAAAAAACCTACAATGTTTCACTAGACAGCCAAAATATTATTATACACATTTAAATACTGTGCCGAATATATGAATAGACTGTCCATGCAATTGATTTAAAGAGGCCCTTTGCTGTAAAAAAAATTATAATAAAGTAAAGTAAAGTTAAAATTAAAATGCAGTTATGATTCTGAACCTATGATCATGTAGCTTAAGGATCATCTTAAGGTTCAACTCCTTGACATCTCGGCTTAATTTTTAGTAACTATAGCAAAACTAAACAGAAAACGTACTTGGTTACCAATGTAACAAAAGAGGAATGTAAGTCCTGACATGCTGACAGGACCTGTAAGTTTAAGCAGGGTAGATGTTACACATCAGAGATTCCAGGTTTGTTACTCATCAGGATGTGAGCGCTAAGCACAACATTTAAAAGCTGTTCAGTATTAAAATAAATCGTGAGCCAGGAATGTGGTGAGGCAGAGTGTGACTCTGACATTCTAACTCTCAGACATCAAGGTCAGCACAGGTGATTGCTTTACGATTACAGGGAAAGCACAGCTTCCTGTTCAGTTTATTTAAAACAAAAATGTAAATGTTTATTCTGGCTCAGAAAACATTTATAACATCTGAACCACACTGCACTAGTTCATTATGTGTTCGTATTTAATCTGCTTTCAACATCGATGTCTACATGGATGCATCCATAATGTTAGAAAACCAATGGACACACAGCCCATCAAGCACACTGTGGTCTAATGCAGTAAAGATCACCCTTTTTTTCTGAGACAAAAGACTTTAAAAACATAATGGTCCCATCCAGAATCACATGGTTCCATCCAGAATCAGAATTCTGAGTGTTTAGAAGATAACATTCATTCATTTATACATCTTTTGATTTCACCATTTTTAGTGCTCAGTCATGCTATGGTAATTCAAAACCTAATCATCATCAGCACACTATTTAGCTATGATCTGCTTTGTTGCCATTAACAATTCATGTGAATATTGTGAAAATAATTTATAAATATAGAGCACTCAGTTTGTTGGATTTAGCTTCTGTTTGCTTCATTAATAATAATTTGGTTGCTACTCTCGAAATTATTATGCACATTAATTTAAAAAAGCAATGAAATGAATCAATTAATCCACATTGCACTGACTGGTGCTATGTATTTGAAATATAATGTTGGTGATGTAGATGAAAATGGACATTTTTTTAAAGGTCTTGCTTTCAACATAGTCTCGCCTGCTCCAATGAGTTGAGTTTGATCTCCACAAAATCCCCCGGAAAGTTATGGTCTTGATTGATATAGGTGGTCTTGTCCCCATCACTAATAGCAGCTTTTTTTAAAAAAAAAAACAAAAACTGCCCTGTACAGCTCATGCTATTGATGTATTTATAGAAAAAACTTTTTGCTATTTTATGATGACAGATTCATTTAAATAAGATTAAAGAATCGATCTAAGTACTAAATCATTTTTGCCATTTGCCACTGGTATGCACATTCCTGTTACTGACACTCCTTTGGACAACATTAAAAACAAACAAACAAAACAACAAACAATGAAAAAAATCTTAAGGACACCAAAAGTGTCACAGAACCAGGGCAGGGGTCAATTTACCTTCTTCCTTCCTGATTTATTTAACCTGCTGTATAAGAACATGGATGTCAGGTGCGCTAGGCACTTAATGAAGCTGTCTTTTGTTTTGCTGGTTGTGTTTGTGTATTGCGTAGACTTCAATGACATTAAGGAAGTACAAGAAAAGTTACTTGAAGTGTACAAGTGCTCCACTGTAAAATTGGACTGGTTTCAACATTTCACACTGTTTTAAGGACAACCTTAAAATATCAGCGCTTATCATTGAAAATGTTGGCTATTCATTTGATTTATATAGGCATATTTTTTTTATTTATATATGCATATTTTACTGCCAAACTTCTTAAATATTAACCGTTTAGGTTATTTATCACATCTGATCATTTTTGTTTTAGTTTTTTGGATCTCGTGCTGTATGGAAATATATAAATTATATTGTTACATTTTTGTTATCACACGTTGCCTTTCTATATTTGGAGAAGTTATTTTTTTATGTCCTCTTGATAACAATTTATGAATTGGCTAGCAGTTTTATGTTTACGTTAACTAGAACTTATTTACATTGTCTGAAAGTTAGTGTTACAGACTAATTCCCTATACCATGTGTACATGGCTTGGATGTTCCATGCTGCCAACTTCTATAAATATTTGGATTTTAAATGCCATTCCTTTTTGTCCAAATCCAAATATGTGTGTGTTTGTGTACAACTGACAGAGAAGGAGAGAGGGAATAAAACAGAACACAAAGCTCTAAGAGACAAACTAAATGGAAGGAAAACAAAAGTTCCCAATTAGACAGGAGGTGAACAGCAGCAGAGATTCAGTGAAACGGCTTCACACTTTTCCACATCTGTCTTCTGGACAATAGTTGAAGACTCAGGGCTTAGACAGTATGCTTGAACGATGTCAGGAGTCTTATTTTATTAGAGCCTGGAAACAAAGCTGCAGTCTGCAGTCATTTTTCCATAAATTCATTCTTCAAACATTCATTCATTCTTCATTCATTCAGTATACAGTACTGAGGCTTAAGTTTCTTGATAAAATTAGTGTGTGAATTATACTGAACCAAGAGAAACAGATAGTTTAAAACTTTGTTAAATCCACCATTAGCCTTCAAATACACTTACACTTCCCTGCATGCAGCTTCAAGACACTATTCCTGAACTGTAATGTCTGTGTCTTGTCCGTGCATTTCCTTATGCCGGGGAAGGAGACATTCTTGTTGACTGGCCCAGACTGTTGAATAAAAAAAGCATGATAAAAAGGTATAGACAGTCCCCAATATTTGGTCCATACAGAGCCTCCCAGCCCTCTGTTAATGACTCCAGCAGTAAACAGGAAGTTATGGACAGAGTGCACCTCATCGATTCTGCTGCCTCAAGATCCGAAGTGGTACATCTTAAGAGGAATTTGTTTGAGTGTGCATATGTAGAATATGGGTAAGATAGACAGTTTATTGTTGCATTATGCAGCTGAGGTTGCAGGAGCCATTCCTAAGTGTGCTTGGAGCCAGACAAAGTTAATCAAGACTCTTTGGAATAGAGCTGCCGGCTGCAGAACTTCATATATATGCCAGCCAAAAGGAAGCATAAGCTGCGTGAGCTGCTTGAGTATGTAACTGTAAGATTTGTTTTTGTCTAATGATGCTGAATCCTAAAGGGAGTCATTCTGGTGGATCCAAGTGCATTAAAGTCTAGGCTAAGAGTCATTCAGGAACCAGTGTTATTTGGAAGCAGGCAAAATGTGGAAAAAACCATCTGAACAGAAAGTAACGAGGAGAGGAAGACAGAAACAGAAAAGTGCAAAGATACAGACAGCATTGGGGAGTGCAATATTATGGTAACCCCAGGAATGCACATACTTGCCACACATGGTCCATGCTCAAGGTGAGAACCGGAAGTGTAGAGCTCTTGATGCGTCCCTGCAGCCTGCCTTCTCTGTCCTTCAAATAACAAACCAGCACACTCTCTAAGGATGGCTGAGGCCGTTGGCTGAATGGTCAGTTCACACGCTACAGTGATGAGAACCAAAAACAACATCCGTGTCAGATTTATGGTCTGGGAATGGCCAGAGCCCCCCGTCATGAAGCCACAGGTGAGAGCAGGAGAACAACAGCAGGGATTCAGGACCAATCTGCACTGAGCCTGCCCAGTTGCTCAGGAAATATGCATCTGGGACACAGAAAGCAACCTGGAAGACTGTGTGGGAAGTGACCTGATGACGTGAAGGATGACCCCTGGCACAGGCCCCATGTCAGGCTTTGAAGGAACGCGGGAGCGGAGAGGAACTGGATGGGAGTAGCAGGGCGAGAAGACTAAAGTGCCTCCACACCCTGGAGAGCTCTGTGCAAAATTCTTGCCCAACACCCTTTCTTTCCATCAGAGCATTCTGTTTGAATGTAGCACAGTGATGGGTGGAGTGACAAAAGCAAACAACAGGGCCTTGTGTGGGGGAAATCTTGCCACATGTAGAAAACAAGTGTGCATTTTAGATATAGAATTAAAGGGCTAATTCTACATGGTCAGAATCATTTTGGTTTGTGTGTGTGTACTTTGTTTTTATATCTTACAGGAATAGGATAGGAATATCTGACACTTTTGACCTGGTGGGGACATTTTGATGGTCCCCCCAAATAAAGTGTTTTTTGTTGTAGTTTTTCCCAAAAAAATAAAATTGCCAAAAATGTTGCCTTTTCAGTACTAAGGTTAATGTTAGGGTTAGGGTAGAATTAGGGTTAGGGCTAAGCATAGCATTACTTAGCTGCATTAATAATTATGTCAGTTGAAGGTCCTCACAAGTATAGCATGATATGACTGTGTGTGTGTGTGTGTGTGTGTGTGTGTGTGTGTTTATATA
>JAOVVH010000032.1:23067370-23078802 GCA_028566435.1 Scorpiodoras heckelii | reverse complement strand
TTATAATAACTTTTTTAAATAACATTTAATTGCATTTTTCCTTGTAAATAAAGTTTTACTTTCTTACTTACTTACTTACTTACTTTCTTTCTTTCTTTCTTTCTTTCTTTCTTTCTTTCTTTCTTATAAATGTACTCATTCATTTTAATTAAAATTTTGTTTCAAACACACATATGAATAATAATTTTGGACTATCCGTGAAATAAAAATTTATAGACTTATATATAAAGATTTACATGACCAGTATTTACTAATATACAAGTAGAAAAGGAAAGAATATAAAACAAAATAGTATAAAAAAAAATATTAAAATAGGTGGCAGGAACAGTTTGAGAATTTGTTGAGTTTGGAGTAAAGTGCAGTTTATGTGCAAAAAAATTAACTGTGCAAAATCAGGCTGAGTTTTTCAACTATTATTTATTTATTTATTCATTCATTCAAAATGAAATATATATTTTATAGTTATTCAAAATGAAGAATATATTTTGTCTAAAATTATACTCCATTTGGCTGTGCCTTCACTAGGCCTCCCATTATCCCTCTCCCAAGTGTCAGAACCCTCTCCATTGGCTGCGATAAGCCCAAGCACGAGTGTCAGCCTGATGCATGGCAGGATTAGCACTGTACAAACACACCAGGCTACACTTTAAAGGGGACTGAGGAGAGGGCACAGGCCTTCTCTCTTCAAAGCTGAAGTGACCCATTCTGCATGAAGGGTTTGGAGGAATTAATGAGGGTAAATATTAACACCTGCCCTTGTGTAAATATTAGCCCATGTCTCTTAGGTACAGGCAGCAGGGCAAGCTTTCTGCTGAGCCTTGAAGCCACTGAAGTGGATAAAGAGAGGTGGGATATCCTCCTTCCGTTAAACTGTTCAAAGAGGAAATGCACCTTTCCATATATCTATCCATCTTTAAAGAAATCTGTAATGATGTTGCTGAGACAATATAATGAACTGTTTCCATTGGTGGGGATGAAAAGCTGTCGTTTATTGAGTTTAAATGCAAAGCGGATCCTCAGAGCTGCACTTCCATCTATCCTGGCAGATGGCAGTGTCACAAACGCTGGCTTTTACCACTGACTCAGTTCAACACTGAACGTCACCCAGGCAGAGATGACACTTTCAAGGGCATGCCATAGTTTGCAAAGGTCACACGATTACAAAAAATACTTTTAAACACTTAATTGAATTTTGCTTAAGAGCAGTTACTTCCTGCATTCCGTCTGAGTAGCACCACCTCACTGATTCCTCCATCAGTGCTGTGTGTGATCCCATGACTCTCATAGCTGACATTTCACTGTGCCATCTGCTGTACGTATGTGGTACTACAATTTCTTCTCTATACTCACCTTCCTGAATATAAGAGCAAATTTCCATTTTCTCTGTGATGCTGTGGTTCCATCGTGACCAGGTCGATTACCAGTTGGTATTTTGTATTAGTGTTCTGCAATTTAATCCAGAGCTACACTGTGAATTGGCCTGTTAAAGAATTCACTCGAAGACTTTTTAATCAGTCTCAGTTCTTAAATGCAAGCTTGAGATGGAGGAAGAAGAACATCTAGTTTTTGCCTTATGCACCTTAACCTGTTCATGACTTGTTTTCAGGTGTTTGTGTTCTCTCTGACTGTTACAGCCAAAAAACAAATAAAGTTTTTTTTCTTAAAAAAGAGATGCTACTATTTTATTTCTCTGATATTTGTCATAAACAAAATGTCTTGCTCTGCCTCTCTTTAAGGTGACTTCAAGACCTGCATACCAGAGCACACTAAAGAGCTGAGTCTGTAATTAAGCCTCCATTCAGGAAATACATAAATAACCTACAGATAGAGAACGCACCGAAACCAATTTTCCTCCAAAAGACATAATGATGATTAATAGAGACATTAATTCAGGTGGAGTTTTGTCCCAAAACCTTACTCATCTTTCCTCATAATAATGGATAATTACAATATATGGGTATTGTCAGAGACTGATTGCACATTAAACCTTCCATGCTGAAAATGAAACAGTGGGGGGAAAAAGAGGAAGCAGCATTCATAGATGGGGATTCACCCTGGTCTTTGCACCTGGTCATCAAGACAGAGGACATCTGAGAAAGATGCAGAGGTGATGTGGTCTGATGATTTTTAATGAACAAAGCAATAATTAGTACGAAATGTTGGTGTTAGTAACATTGCAGGTAGGAACATTATGACCTGAAGACCCCAGGACTGGCCCATGATAAGAAAGTAGTTGCAACTTTTAAGGTACCATGTACACAGTGTCTAGGACCTTTATAAGGGTATGTTATATGCCAATTGCTATATGGACTAATAAGAGGCTTGTCTCTGACCCTCTGCTGTCTTTCCTGTCTTAGCAAAGGCATCAAAATATGTAAAGAGAAGTGCTCAAATGGAGCAGTATAATGTCCATTAAGATATCTTAAAATATTAAATGAAAATTGTAGAAAGGCCTCCATCCACAGTTGAAGCCATAGTTTCTCAAAAGAATGATACTGATAAACTTGCACTGTGAACTTCACTGTGCCAATTAAAAAAATTTTGTGCTGCATGCCAATATGACTTAGACAGCTTATTCAGCACTGTGAAGGGTTCTTCAGCTTGTCCCACTGAGGGAACTGTTCTATGTATAAGCCTCTGAGGAAATACATTCAAACAGAACTCCTTTAGGATCTATAGACCCCCTGAGATACCATTTGTAAGTGTTTGCACATTAAATTTATGAACTGAATTTATGATATCCATTAAATTGTGATGTTTACTGGATAAACAGCTCTCAAAAAGAAACAGTGAGCATTTGAAGGCTGCATTCTGGAAGTTCTCCACAGGATAGCACTGTAGGCTCAGTTTTGATATGAATTCGCTAGTCCCAACCCCCACCACCATGTTCTCTCAGTCTCCACCTCCAACTTCCTTCCTTCCTTCGTCCTTCTATGGCTCCTCCTCTGTGCGTGAATATTCATATCTCTGTGTAAACGCCCCCATGCAGGTAATTAGATCATCCAACCTTTGCTCTATAGCTCCACCAATACACATCTTGTTGATTGGTCTGGTTCAGAGTACCTCTGGACATATATGCATGCATACATGTGTGTATGTGTGCACAGAATGATGATTAAAAACTAATTTGGCCTGCTGTTTATCATATCTCTCTATCATAAAGACTAACCCCAATTCAGTAAACGGCTGTGTGAAAATATCCTGTACCTGCCTCCAAACCTTACGTCATACTTTTCCAAGCTAAGGAACCACTTTTGGCATGTGAAAAGTCAACATTCAAACGATAATCCCTGTGTCTGTAAAACAGACCAGTAGCCGGGCTTCTGTGTATCTTTGTTTCTGTGTGGGATTTGTTCTAGTATCTTATTGATGTCCATGTCTAGTCATTTGGAACGGTTTATCAGCCTAGCACTCACAGAGCACTCATGAGACACAAGCAATGGAGACCCCTTTCCAGATAAGAGTGAGAGGCAGAGAAAGAGCAATTGCTTCCTGTTCCTCCGTCTCTCTGTAGAGCTATGAGCCAGGTTTTCCGGACCCCAAATTACACCTAGTTTTAGACTAGGAAGAATTTTCGACAGAGAATGACCAGTGACAGTGTGATTCATACTAGGAAAAGGCTTAATTTGTGTCCGGAAGACCTGTCCCTGAAGTGAGGGATTACACATCTTCTACATTTAGAAGAGCCAGCTCAGTGACAATTTTTGTTATCGTGTTCATATCACTCAAATGGTTCAGTCAAGTAGGTTGAACTTTGGCCTTACTGTAATCTTCTACTTTTTTGCAGTGTTGGAAATATAAAGGATCATCATGCCTTTATAAAAAATGTGCATTTTAAAATTGATTTTCTTGTTCTTTTAAGTTGAGGAAGTATATATTGGTGGACACTTTTTGAGAAAGCGAATGAAAAAAGCCATTGGCTCAATTTATTTTAAATCAGTATTTCCAGTTGGTTTTTTTTCAATAATGCAACTGGGAAACCAAGTTAAATTATTAAGATACGCTAATAAAACAAAGTCCAGTTTCTATGCAGTCCAATTTGCAAAATGTAAGTGCATATTAATGATTGCAGTAAGCACTTGATGCTATGGCATTTGGCCCAAACGCACAGTACTTACGCCACGGAATCCGTCAGCCGTGAGTGATGTCCAGCAAGCGACAGAGTGTCGTTATTTATCTCTGTGTCTGAGCCAGCACCCCAATGTCACATTGCTCATCCGTTAGCAGCTCAACAGCCTCTTAAACTTAATTTGGCTTGATTTGTGTTTTT
Source organism: Scorpiodoras heckelii (assembly GCA_028566435.1). NCBI lineage: Eukaryota > Metazoa > Chordata > Actinopteri > Siluriformes > Doradidae > Scorpiodoras > Scorpiodoras heckelii. Next base: position 23,074,532 of record JAOVVH010000032.1, on the reverse strand, counting down.
TGCAAGTCAAGCCTCTGCATTGATTACAATGTCACAGGATAACTCCCATGTGCTGATGGTGTTCCTTTAGCAGTGTGTGTGTAGAGCAGCTGATAAGCAAATATTTGTGAGTGTGTGTTGCAAGAAGAATGCTGGGCCGCTTATTCTGCTTCCGATGCATGGATATGTTCCAAAGCTCAGAATACTCTGACACTTCAGAATACTCCTAGCTTTGTCAACTTTAATGTTGTAGACATTGGGTGTAGACAGATAGCAACATGTTCACTTGTTTCTAAAATCTGACCTTTGACCTTAGTTCAGTTTATCATTAACCATCCTGAGAGGAGAGAGAGTGAAACATAGCACAGAGAACAGCCAGTGTGAACAAATGATTAGTAACTTAGTAATGCTTAGATTGGTTTAAAATTTGTTCCCTGCCTGTCTCATGGCTGTTTAATAGTGCTGTCACTCGATTAGTTTTATTAATCATGTTAAACACAGTTTTAACACACATTTTGATTTGAGTTGTACATGCAGGTCAACACTGTAGGACCATTGAAAATGTTGATGCCATTTATCACTGGTCTATTTTAAGAGAAACGACTGTTGAATGTTGCCTCATAATTCACTTGACATTATTTGATAAAAGTGAAATATAAAATATGATGGACATCTTTTCATTTTTTAAAATAAAAAAATATATTTTTTGTCTTTCGTTCATCTGATATACTGATTATATTTGGAGTTTAATTAAAGGCATCGATTTGCCAATTAGAGTAACGTGGCACGTTGCAACTAAAGAGTGAGGTTACGTTCCAACCACAACCAAAACATACATTAAAAAGTTCAAATACATCACCCACAGTTCATAGACGTTTTATCACATTCATTTAAAAAGTGCCTACAGCATACAAAATGAGTCTGAACAGCGTTGTTTATCAAGCTAAATATAGCCAAGTGCTGTCTTGTAGAACACCACAAATGTAATCAGCTGTCCGCTGTTGATGACATTGCAGGGCTTTTCAAATGGAGCCGTTTTAGTGACCGAGTTCCCTATGAAGAGCCCTTGGCATTCTGTACCCCGTGTAGTATGTAGGGAGCAGGGATACAGCTTAGGGAAACTTGCGATTGGAATGCTGCCTAAAACGAGTAACATGACGGTCAATTCAGGAATGTTTGTGTTCACTGACGGCGCCGCTAATTTAACTCATTTATAATCTGCGTTAAAATTTTTAGTTTAATCGTGATTAATTCTTTAACGTTAATTTGACTGTGCTACTGTGTAATAAACCTAATAGATTCCTCTAATTTAATGCCATGTAATGTGTTATTATCATTTGGTATTGCTAACAATGGCTAACCTGGCTAGAACTTGATATTCTGGCTGATATTCTCTGGTGTGACATCATTTCTAGCTAAGACTTTCAACTTTCAGTAAATAGAATACAACATAAATATCATTAGAAATATCACAAAGAATGCACATTTCAAAGAGAGATACATCGACATCTTGCTTCTCTCTCTCTCTCTCTCTCTCTCTCTCTCTCTCTCTCTCTCTCTCTCTCTCTCTCTCTGCACTGAGTAATGTTTCAAATTTGATATTAGCTGATAACATAGACAATACACAATTATCCAAGCAAAAAAAAAAAAAAATTCAAAATGCTTTTTATCTTTATTCTATAATCTGCTCATTAACATACATGTATTTCATAATTGCAGGCAAAACTACAAAAATAACCAAAAAAAAAAAAAAATCAACTGCCATACAAATGCATAAATGTATGTGCTGTGGAAATTACCCCCGGAGTAAAGGGGACATTAAAGCATCAGGCCATAAATAAATATAAATATACACTTTCAGGCTGTTGAAAACCAGTAAAAATTTGTGTACATTTGGAAATGTCTTCTTCAGTGTTGACGTGCTGTAACTTACTGAATAGTCTTTCGTCAGTGGACAGTACATCTCTGAGAGTCCATGGCAAAATAAAATGAGTGGTCAAACACATGTGTTCATATTTCCAAGCTGCCAGATTATTGAATTTGTGAATGTATGAGCCTGTTTATGTGAGGTTCTATCAATGCCAGCCTGTGCATGTGGGCGAGATTTATTTAGCTTGTCCAGTGCTCCTTCATTATTGTGCAGCTTTGGAAGAGTGGGGGATCTCCAAACAATTTATGATAGACACCTTTATTGGTCCCTATAAAAAGAGGGGGGAAGATGGATCATCTCTCTCTTTTCCTTGTGTGTCTGTCCTATGAGCATAGCATGGCCCATTAAAAAGGGATCTCTGCTTTACAGCATCTTAAACGGGCATATGTCTGGTCACCACTGGCGCTCCGATGTAAAGGCAGTTTTAGGACCCAGAGCATTATCGTTCCCATCTAAATGGAAGGTCTGTTGTTTCTGCTGTCTGAGTTTACAGTGATGTGCATTTTTTAATTGTGACACTAAATAACAGCCATGTATTATTTAATAGGCTCTTATTGGCTTATTTAATTGGCAGGCATGAAGGTTCCACAGTTATTAAAAAGCCTGAGAATAGCCTGCGTGTTAGCTGGTTTTGTGTTTGTAATTGTGTGTGCGTGTTCTACAGTATACCACTGAGACAGAATCTTCCTGTCATGTACTATTGACTATATATGCAAGTCAAACATCTGCACTGCTAAAATGTGTCCTAACAAATTACTGACATTTAACATATGAGTATTTCAATGATGCTAACCATTTTCCACAAATCCAGATGTATATTCTGAGATTGTTCTGATGAATCACAATTATTTGTGTTGTCTGCCACATCAACAATTACTCCTGACAGCACTTAATTACTTTGATTGTGATATCAATCAACATAGTTATTATTATATTTTTCCCAATCAAAAAGTCTGCATCCTTCTTCAATTATATACTGTTTCTTCTGCCTTTGAAATAAATAAATAGGCTAATCATGGAAATGGTGTGCTTAATGTGTGGGGTTTTATGACATGTATAATTGTTATGTATTAGCACATTCTTTTGACTTCCGTGCTGATCTAGGGTCAGCTCGTCTGGTTTCTTGTGGTTTTTGTGAAGACAGCAGGAGTATAAATCAGCATGAGATACAGGGAATGAGAAATACAATTCCACATTAACTATAATGACCACCAGAACTTTGCAAATTGGTAAAGACTGCAATCTGAGTGTCTGATAAAGAATGACCTGGAGTGGGCTTCAGAATTCATGTATATTATGATAATGTTAAGTGGAAAACAGGTTCAGCCATTCTGTAACACAAGCGTTTTTCCTCTCACACAATACACACATAGACAGACACATTTTCTTTTCATATGCATGCATACCTGGACATCCATAAAACCTATTAATGAGCTCATAGTAGGCACACAGTAAGATTAGCTATCATACCCACCCCCACAGACACTCGCACATCTGTCAGTGAATTCTGTGCTTGCACACCTAGGCTTAATTAAACTGCATGTGTCGTGTGATGTGTGCGCGTGGGCACTGCTGTCAGCATCTGAGCCCGTGATTTACATAAGAGCACTCAGGGGACTAAATGCATTGTCCCTAATTGAGACTCAAGTCAATCAGCGACCTTGCTAGTGGCAGAGCAAAGCCTCAAAGCACACTGAAGCTAAAACTGAAAGCCCTAATGGCTCTTTTTTTTTTAAACTGAAACAAAGCAAACACTGGTATATTTTTATTACGCATTACCTTTTCCAGAGCCTCTTTTAATGGAGTGATCTTTACATGCTTAAAAAATAAAAAAAAACTAAGTATCTACAGATGGTCTGGATTTAAAGCAGTGTGTTCAGACTGACAATAAATTTATACAGAACTCAAAAGAGGCAATAAAAATGAGAGAACAACATAAAAAGGTAATTACTGAAACCTGTAAAAATGGAGATAAAATCCTGCTGGGCTGCTGATACCAAGAGGAGAGCTTATGCTGAAGTGTGTTGGTGTGCACCCTTCCTTATGGTGAAATCATGGTGAGAGTGAATTGGGAAGGGCATGAAAATTCACAGTATTCCCATTTCAACCTGTTTATACATTGCCATTTCCCTTGCAAAGGAAAAAATGGTGGTTGTATAGCATGTTTTAATCTTTTCATCAGCATACACTGTACAGGTAGGTGACCAATTCAAGAGAGAAACCAATATAAAGGGTCTTAGTAGGTTGTTAAGCCATCACAAGCCACTAAAACAGCTTCACTGCACCTTGGCAAAGATTCCCTGTAACCTTAAGAGATAAACAGCATTCTTCAAAATGATATTCCCTCAGTTGGTGTTTTGATGCTGGTGGTGGAGAGCACTGTCTTGGTGTACAGCACACATGCACCTGTCAGGTTTTCAAATTACCACCGGCTCATGTATAGTATTTGGATTTCCACTGCCTGTGATATGAAGAAATGTAGGACACCTGCACCAAAGAAAATTTTGTTACAAAAAATAATTGAAAATAAAATCATATGTAATTATCAGGGTAGAGAATCATCTCTCTGTAGACTTGCATTGGCTTATGAAAGATTCTCACCCCTGTTAATGTCATGGGGGCGCTGATGTATGAAAGTAGATGGCAACAGTGTCTAATGCAGCATATAATGAAGAAATGCTTTGGTCTGTTTAAAGTGACTTTCTGAGACAATAACATTTTTTTTAACATTAAAATGACTGAAATGTGTAATTTCTTGAGAACCTTTTGCATTTCATTTTCAGCCTGGATCAGAAAAAATCAAGACTGTCAGAAAGCCAGCTCATTTCTGGCTATGTTTTAGAAGTCAAGGTGAATGATGTTTCCCACTTGGCTCTAAGTGGTAATTATAGCTTCTCCCTTATGACATGGATTTTCTGCCATTTAATTTTTTTAGTTTTTATTTGCCAGGCAGTACTGTCATGTAGTCAACTTTATTCAAATGTATGACGTGCAGGTGTGTACTGATACTGTGTGGTTGTGTGATGGAGTGAGTGAGCAGGAGGTATGAGGACTATGGCGTCTGGGTGGCGTTGTGGGCTGTAGTGCTCCTATTCCTATTCACAGAAAACTCATCTGTCCTGCCATACTTCTCCTCATGAAGGTCATCCTGAGGTCACACAGGCAGAGCGGTCATGGCAAGGTCATGAGCACACAGTGTCACTAAGGATGCCGATGCAGCAAACATGCATAGTCAAGAAAAAAAAACATTACCCCACCGCCCAACCACACACACACACACACACACACACATACAGAAATCTCCAAGGGGTGTGCTAGTGAATCTGCCTCCATCCTTAGAGTTTCCCTTGTACACAATCTGGCACAGTCATAAACAATGGATTTTATAAATCATATTTTCTGTTCCCTAATATACAAAGGTTATGTAAAAGTAATCTCAAAGGTCCAATGCAGACCAATTATAAACCTTAAAAAATAAGACCTAGAGGTACACTATATTCTTTAGATTCTACCATTAAAGATATAAAATGCATACAGTGAAGATTCTGTAGATTAAAACCTCACTGTAGTTTTTGTTATTAATTAGAATTATTGAAAGTGATATAATTTATTCATTATTGTATAGTCATTTGAAAATGTAATCACAAATGCAACCCTCTCAGTCAGCTTATCTCGGCTATACCTTTTTGCTCATCTTTCAAATCAAAAACGTAACCCAAAAAGGCTACAAGGCTACAATCTCCTCGGATAACACATAGACTAGGTACATGTGTGGCATTCGATACATATTCAACATTGTTCCAAAACCCGAACGCCACTGGCATCATAGAGTTCCTCAGACTACTATTAGGTTGTCTGGATGCTTGCTGCTCAGCCTGTCCATCAAACTGCTGCTGGGCTTCTATCTCTAAGGAGTTCAATTGATTTTAGGGAGCCCTGCAGGCCCATGGTGCATTTTCATCAAAACTGCAAAATCAATGCTAAGCAGATTTAGACCCTCGTCACGAGTCATATTTCAGCCATTGCCCTCGCTAATGCTGACGCGTCCACAGCGGCCATTATTACCCACCATTAGCATTACTGTCGCCGCCGTTACAAATTCAGCTGTTCCACCTCATTTACATTCACCACGCAAGGGACTGTGCGAATGTGCGCATGTGTATGTGTGTGTTGGAGCGCTGCTAAGTTTGGATAAAGGAAAACTGAAGACTGTAGCAAAGGGAGTGTTAGTGTAGCACTGATTACTTACTGAAGCAAAACCGTGAAAGCGGCTTTGAGTTTTATTCAATACAACAGACCAATTATATGTTTAAATATATATTTTATACATTTTACTACATCATAGTTCATAGGTATGGAAATGTATTTCTAATGGATATTTCAATCGCTAGTTTTATGACTAAGCTTTTTTGTGATAAAGCAAGTTCATTCAAAGAGGGAACCAAAAGGAATGTAAATAGCAGGTCTGGTTGTCATCTCTAGTCTTATTTAAAGATGAAGCTCTGGTGTTTTGGGTGCTTGCATTTACTGTTATTTACTCTACTGTTCACTGGTATCACTTTATTCCATGACATCCATCATCTATACCTCACACTGCTGGTCTGTCTGTCTGTCTGTCTGTCTTTCTGTCTGTCTGACTTTTCTCCTCTTACTGTCTTTCTATGGAAAGGAAAGTGTTGATCGGGGTCATGACCCCCAGCTGAACTCTGTTTCTGGTTTAAAGCACCAGCTGATTGGGAGCTGATCAGCAGAGGGCACTACCTCAAGGCTGTTTGGCACTGTTGGCATCATGCACTGTTTAGGGCATTGGGGACATGTGATTAGCCTTCATGGGCTCTCCTCCCTCCTCTAATACATCTCTATCCATTAGGAAATGCACACAAACACACAGACACACAGACACACACACACACACACACACACACGATTGGTTATGTATTGATATTATGGATAATGCGTTCCTGTAGATATTTTACCTGTAGATATGTTTAGCATTTAAATCGATGCATGCTATACACTGATCAGGCATAACATTATGACCACCTCCTTTTCTCTACACTCATTGTCAATTTTCTCAGTCCAACTTACCATATAGCAGCAGTTTGTAGTTTTATAATTACAGACTGTAGTCCATCTGTTTCTCTGCATACTTTGTTAGTCCACTTTATTCTGTTTTCCAGTGGTCAGGACCAGCACAGATCAGGTACTATTTGGGTGGTGGATCATTCTCAGCACTGCAGTGACACTGATGTG
>JAOVVH010000032.1:22999749-23014973 GCA_028566435.1 Scorpiodoras heckelii | reverse complement strand
TGTGTGTGTGTGTGTGTGTGTGTGTGTGTGTGTGTGTGTGTGTGTGTGTGTGTGTGTGTGTGTGTGTGTGTCTTTCTGCTTATGATGCATACCTACTCTCAGTGGTAATCCAAAGTAAAGCTGGTTAGCACAAATATCTAATTCTGGCTGAATATTAGATAAATATTACGATAGGCCTGCTTAACACTGAAATGTGCCTGGATAATGGCCATTGTACTCTTTATGAAAACAAAACCTTTTAGACCCTTAAATCTGTTCCCTTTCACAATCTGAAAGCCCCTGACTGCTTACAAATGGAAGCGTTTATTGCATTTAGCATGCTTGAACCACAGGTGTACCTGCAGAATTATATGTTCAGCATAAAGTTTCTTCCTTAATACCCATTTACAGTACAGCATAAATAGACTTCTGAGTGTTTGTTTTGTGTCTGTTAGCTCTGGGGGCCACAAACCAATATGAAGAATCCTGATTGTACCATTTTCCTTATTCTGCCTCTTAAACAAACATTTAAAACAAACAGCATTACAGATATCATCAGTATTTTCTGCCCATTACTCAACTGTTATCTTACTCATGATTGACTAAGATATTTATTGTGGCCTTTCTGCATAAACAACTGTCCGCAAATTCACAAAGCTATCAATTGTCTCAGGGCGCACAGAAAAAGAAAAAAAAAAGCAACAAGAATATAGGAGGTCATAGTGCAAAGTAAGATGCTGGGGGAAAAGTATTTTTGCAAAAATAAAAATAACAATAACAACAATAATAATCAAGTAAAATAATAATTTTTAAATTATATTTTAATTTTTTTTAGTTGCCTGTTATTTATAAAATAGTGTTAAAGACTAAGATTCAAAAGGCAAGTTAACCATTTTTTATGCAGTATAAAGATATTTTGTATATGAAGGGTGATTGGCTATTGTAACCAAAGAACCACATTCAATCCTTGGTAAATATGTACAAAATGAGTATACCTTTATTTATACAATCAGCATGTAAACGCCATCTTTCCAAATATTTGCTTAATGTACATTTTAGGAAGTGCAGAATGCAAAGCTAATTGTTAGCTGTACATGTTCATTGCAATCCTCTACAGTCATTTGTTAGATGTAAATGTGTTTGCTTCTTGAATTTTACTACACAAAGCCATAAATAAATCGGTCATAAAAGAGACAGGTCTATATAATAGTAAACTACCAGAAAGAATGTTAATATCTTGCTAAACAGCATGGGAGATCTAGCTTTAAGCCTCGATACAGCAGCCAGGTTCATGATTTAAGATCACTTCAGTAAACCTAATAGCTATGAATGAAATGGAGGTAAAACTTGCCTTGGACCAAATGTTTATAGCAATATGCAGTAAATCTGTCTTTTGGCTTGGAGAACATCCAGGCCCGTGGCTGTGTTTGGAGTATAATGTGGTAGCCCAATCACTATCCTTATTATATCAAGTCCTTTTTTTGTCAAAGATCAAAAAGTGTCTATTTGTAAGGAATTTTTTTGTTAGAACAGTATCAGCCAAAAGATAATATTTGTTCCTGGCACTGTATGAAGTTTGTAGTATGTACTGCATGAAGTGTGATGAAGTGTGCATAATGACCTGCAGGGGCAGTGTGGGACAGCCAGAGTACATAGTAACAGCACTTCAGGGACTGCGTGGGCACTTAAAACTGACCGCAGATCAGATTCGCTTTTTCCACTTAAGCTTTTTGTTGCCATAGTCCCTGGCCTATGGCTGTTTTGATATCTGTGGTTAGTGGGCATGACTGACTTGAACATCTTCCAACCTGGAATACATGTCAGCCTGGTGCAAAATTATTGCTCCAAAGTTAAAAAAAAAAAAAAAAAAAAAAAAAACTCATGAGGAAGATAAAAGCAGACCAGGAATCTGAGACAGCGAGTTATATTTAGCTTTGGGGCCAGAATAGGACTTTCCCATGTTTTTTTTTGGGTTTTTTTTTGTGAGGAACCCCCTCTATTCCCCTGTCCTCTCCTGCTTTCATTTCTCCATTGAGGTAGTTCATCCCTCTGGTAGATAAATTCGGATCAACTTTCCTGGGGAATTAAAAAGTGACTACTGTGTGTAAAGCTGGAGTGAGGATGAGTATGCTCCAATGCTAATGATTAATGATGCAGCTCATGCGCATGCTAAGCTGAGACTCTTGCATCCTCCCTGGTGTATGATCCCACTGAAAGCTCTCTCCCCCCAAAAAAAGAAATGAAAACATCAAGGCTTGTCCACATTTCAGCAAGGCATGCTCATGTAACCATCCTGAGGGATGTTACTGATTTGAAAAAAAATAGAGGAAATATGAAAGGGACAGAAGAAAAGGCAGTGAAAGGGAAAACTGTAACCAAATGTGTCCAAGATATGGGCAGATGCTGGGTGGTCCAGCAGGATGTCCTCAGAGCTTTCTTAGATGTTACAGAGATGATGAGGTGTTATCTTTGAAGAAAAGCAGCTGAGCAGGTATGAAATATTACCACTTGAATTTAAAAATAGATTGAACATTCTTCTGTACTTGAATATGGATGGAAAAGTTACAAATATTTCTCATCTTATGTGAGACAAAAACATTTGCAAAAAAATGTATTTGTTTGTTCAATAATACAGCCTTTTAATATTTTTGGTCTCTCAGGCTTTCCACTAGGGGCAGAAGAATGCTGCCAAATATGTAGTAAGGTTTTGTAATCAAAAACAGAAATATGCTTTATAGCACTGTGAAGCTAGGGCATATGAGGAAAATAGAATAACACATTTTGTTGTAGTGCAGAAACCAAAACTACATGGATATTTTATCATTTATCATATGTGATTTATTGTAAAAGTTCATTAACCTGTCATAAAGCATGTTGTATGTGACAAACTGAATTAGCTGTTCTGATTGAAATAGTATCATACAACCTACTGTACACTTTTGTTACCTCAAGCACTAAGGTTTACTTGATTGACAGTAGGTCTATAATTAGGTGCATATCTTTATTTGTAAATTAATGTTTGCTTAAGTGTTTAATGAGTGCGCACAGCAACTGCATATCAGATAATAATAGGTTTGTACACCTTAAAACTCTTGAAGGATTTATGGAAGCATGCGAGTGATGGATCATATAGATAACTAATGAGAAATAAATTAGGCTTCAACTTTTTTCATCGTGCCTGGAGGGGAAAATCGAGAGACGATGCTCTTATCTTTTGATCTGCACTTTCATGTAGAAACCTGCAATAGCTGCAAGTGAACCAAGCCATTCTGCGGAGAGTTAAACTGGCTTTTGAGTGCTAGTTAATCTGACACAATGTGGTGGACGATAGTCACTGTAGGCCTATTCTGATAGTTTTTTTAAGGCTGTGTGGTTTGGCATGACTCATTCAGGGAGGTCAACAAGCACTTGTACCCTCTCGTTAAAGACACATGATGAAAGCAAAAGACAGATTCTAGGGCGAAACAGAAAAACACCAACAATCAAGACGCCCTGGATAAATACAGGGATTGGGGTTTGGAGAAAAGTCAACAGCAACCAGTAGGAATGACAGGGAAGGCACAAAGCCAGCCAAACTCCTGTTTATAGGAGGTTTTCTTGCAGAACTCGCTTGGGCAAGTTGTCAAAGCAGTATATGTTTTTTACTTTGTGAGTAACAAGCTTGCACCCATTTTTTGCATGCCCATTGTGCAGAGGTAAGATGCAAAATGTTTCACAGGCAGAGCTGATGTTGACTGAAGGTTTAATTAGTGCCAGGGTGGCAATGCCAGACAATTTTATTTGAAGGACAACATCTTACACAAAAATTTTTGAATTCTTTTCTTTCTCAGTAGAATCAATCCATTCTGTCTTTACTTTTGGGGTCCTAACATTTACTTGGCAAGATGTAAGTGTAGCTAATGACTAGCACTCTCCTTAAACAATCTCATCTTCAAATGAGTCATTCTGTCATTTGATGCGTTATTAAATACTGATAGTGTTCTTGCTCCAGGCTAACTTCAAGTTTACTAAGGCACTGTAGCATAAAACAAGCATGTAAAATGTTATTTGCTATGTTGTGTAGCACTGCATTCGCATTCTGTTGTGTAACACTGCATTAGCAATAGCATTTTGAGAGTATTTATGATTTTGTACCATATCACAGTAACGCATGCATCCATCAATATTCTGCCATTACAATATCTAGCATGCCTTAGCAAATATGTAATAAAGATATTGCAGAAACTTTACCAGTGTTGTTCAAGTAAGAACTACTATCCAATCAAAGGGCAGGAAACAGGGTATGTCAGAGCACAGTTATGGAAAATATAATGTGTCACCGAACAATACAAATTTTTTCTTCTTTATCAAAGAATGCCAGTGGAGTGTGGTATACATGACACGGTATATAGGACGATGCATTTTTATTGTTTTCTAAAAGAGATTTGAAAATAGAGTCATTGCAGTAATGCACAAAAATGATTCTGAAGAAGACCTTAATTGTATATATATTCAAAACAATTTGCATGTCAGAGACAACGTCTTTGCTCTCTCAGGCTCTGAAGGAGTCAAACAATGACAAGGTAAGTTTAAATGTTTCTAATCTAGCTAGCTATATTTTTATTTTAATGTGTAATACTATTGTTTATTTTTTTTTTAAAACCTTACTACATTCATGCTACTACTTACTACTGCTGGGCTTTGTTTACATTAATATGATCTGCTTTTATTAACTGCTTTTATGCTAGTTTCTAAAATTCATAACATTTTGTGATACAGTAACTAGGAACTCATTTCAGAGTCACAGATTAGAGCACTTTACCAGTAAATTGAAATAAATAAATTCACTGAAAATGATGATGACTAAATTACTGAAACTTTTCAAGTCAGAGCTAGCTCTCTAACTATTGTTTCTTAAAAGCACAGAAACATGGAGAAACACTGAATGTAGCCAATTGAAACTACACAAAATACAGAACAGCCAAAATTATATAAACAATTATATAAACGTTCAAGCCATGTGCAGTAAAAAAAATTTTTAGGGTCACAGTTTGGCTAATATGCAATCATAGCAGCATTGCTAATAACTAAAATGTCATGCAAAAAATTTTTGCCACACAATTTCAGTACTTAAAGCTCCAAATCAAAATGACCAAACTGTACATCTCTACTCCTCTTGCCTCAGCTTGCTCTTTTCTGTGCTGAAGCTTTATCTTTCAGGTGCTGGATCAAACATGTACTGGTTATTGTTGTGTAATAAAATGACTCATCAGTTTATCTACTGTCACTGGATTTATTTTTGCTCTCGAGTGTAATGCTGATCTGATGAAAAGTAAAAAAAAAAAACATCCCTTGGCCTTGAGTTATAGTGAAAACAAATTAGATAATCTCCAAACACTGATTCATTTTATTATCAATTCATCAATTATCAGTTAATTCTGATAATTCTGATATTATGCCATATAATGTAAATAATTACATTATTTGTAATTTAATGCTTGGCAACACAAATGTAATTTAAAGCTTTCACTGTGCAAACACTGGCCATTTCACAGACAACTTCTTATAATGTGTTTATTTGTATTTCTGAAATCATAGAATATTTGCTGAGATGTTTCCAGTGCCAGAAATTGTTACAGTTGAATATATATTAAAACTGAGTGTGTATTTACTCCTCATGGGCCAGTCATAGGTAACCCAGTTACTCTGGAATCTCCAAGTACATCTACTGTATTTTACAGTAGGGTGAGAAATATGACACATGGTTAGCATACCTATGATAAGTGTGATTCTTAAAGAGTCTCAACTTGTTATTCCTTTACACATGAGGATTAATGAATATAGCATGCAAAACAGCTGTGCCATGCAAATGCTGTCCACGTTCTGTGTGTGAGTTGGTCAGAGCATTAGTCTCAGAATTGGAAAAAATGACTGAATATGGAAATACCTTCTGGGAGATTGAAAATATGATAGACAAGTGTGAAAATACATACATACATAGTTATAAATATATTTAGCTGAACAGCCGTAGGTGTGTATGTTTGACTGAGCAAAAGTAACACCAGAGTGCATGAGATTGAGGGTTTTGTTTGTAAATTTAAGGGGTAGAAAAGTGAACTTTTTTAATGCATTAATTTTTTTTGATGAATTGTGTAGCATTGTGTTTGGTTATTAAAGACACATTTTGCATTTGTTTGTTTTTGTGTATTATATGTAAATAATAACCCTGTATGTTCACTCAAAGCTCATGCTAGGTACCCACGATTGGGAGCAAGAAGGGGGATGGGAGATTTGTGTTGCTGTTACACTTACTGTCCATTAGGGGACAGTGCAGTGTGCTAAGTTTCTTTGGCCAAGGCCATGAACTGGCAATGAATCCTCTGCCATATCAGATTACAATAACAGCTCCATGAAAGCAAAGCACAAATATGACTCCTGATGGAGAGTTTGACACACACACACAAACACACATATATACACATCACACACAGTTATAACAATACTCACACTCAAGACAACCCATCTGTTGCCTTTAACTGGTGGAGTAAAATAATAGATCTTAAACTTGGGAACTGTAAAACTCCAGACTCCATAATTTATCACACCGACTGCAGAACACAAATGCAAAGGTCTGGATAACCCAGCATCTGTGTGTAGCATCACTTACAGCTTCAACATGGCTCAAAAACAGAGTCCCGACATATGAATTACCAAGATTAATTAACGAGATAAAACAATCACTCAGGCGTAATTTGGCAGACAATGTGATGTCATGTAGAGCTAGAGTTTAATAATGCATCATAATAATTCACAACCCCGGCATCGCAGCCAGGGCTGTGACAGGAAGTGGTGTGATTTAGCTTGGCGTCATCAGTCAAGAGGCTGCTACAAGCTTCATGTTTTCCCCGCAGTGGGTTTGAAAGCGGAAGGAAACCCTCTTCCGTGTTTTTTTTTCTCCTTTATGTCTGTGTTTAATGTAGGCCTTTTAGCTCAGCTTTATGTGCTGGCTGGACTTTAGGAACTCTCTGTGGGGAGTGGAATGGGCTTTTGCTGTAATAGCAATCTTTTTTGTGGAGCTTTAGTTACATGTTGTAGTGATTGCTTAGGGTTGAGAGCAATGAGACCCACTCAGACACAGTCTCAATCGTACAAGAGGATATCTAGTGTGAGCAAGACTAAACAATTTCAGACTTCTACCTCCAAGTGTACCCCCAGTAGAAGTAAATATAGTAAATAATATGGTTGATATACTGTATATACTGAGTATAATTTGTGATTATTTTGCACTGTGTCAAATTCTAGACTGGAGAGGATTGTTTTGTAGCTTCACTGTCATTGCTGCCCTTGTGAGGGCATGCCTGACATAGCACTAACTATCTGTGCCAATTCTCTGTGTGTTCTGTACTGCATTGTAATTAAAAAGGTTTAATTTTCTGTGACACTTATGCATTATGGGTGGCATGGTGGTACTAGTGGGTAGTGCTGTCACCTCACAGCAAGAAGCACCCAGGTTTGACCTTTCTATGTGGAGTTTGCATTTTCTCCCCATGTCTCTATGGGTTACCCCCCCCAGTACAAAGACATGCAGTCAGGCAAACATGAGTTGTTAATTGGTGTGAGTGTGTGTGAATGTGTCTGTCTGACCTGTGATGAACTGATAACCTGTCTAAGGTGTTTCCATGCCTCCTACCAATGACTACCGGGACAGGCTCCAGCACCCCTTGACCAAGCAGAGGATAAGTGGCTTAGGTAAAGAATGAATGAACTTATGCATGAAACAACTCATTTGAATTCTTTTGCTAAACATGTGGTGGTATCTGTGTGCTTTACAAATATGACATTTTGTGACTGTGTCTATTTTTAAATGAAAATAAAGGTAATTTGGACTGGCCAAGCATTGCCACCTCACATCACAGCTCTAGTTTACTGTCTGCATGTGTCTGTCAATATGAGTTTTACAGGTTCTCCCTATGTCCATGTGAGTTTCCTCCAGGCCCATGGATTTCCTTGCAGCTTTCAAAAAAGGGCACTAGGTGGACGGTGCGACAAAATTTCTAGGTGCCAATGAGTGTGTGTATATGTGTGCACAGTGCCCTGTGACGGACTAGTGCCCCATTCACAGGGAGTAGTCCCAACTCATACCCAGTGTTCCAGGAGAGGCTCTGGATCCAGAGTGACCAGGATAAAGCAGTTACTGAACCAGAATGAATCAATGGATAAACAGTGACTCTACTTAAAAGTCAGGCTGAGCTGAGGGATGAAAGAAATGAACTATTTCAAATACTCATAGCTGAAACAGTCATAGGTGCTGGGGTCCTAAAATGACAAATTTGATCTTCACTCTATTTTACCAGTGTCATCATTAGCTTCTTTTGGCAGAACATTTGTCCAAATGCTTTCTAAAATAATCAATAAAACTTTTTGAATGGTGTTAGTTTCCCAAGATGGTATCTTTAATGTCTCTTCACATATATAAAAATCTCAACATTCAATGGTATACAATTAAACCTAAGCAACTGAGTTTCTAGATTTCTGTTCCTCTGAACCCTGATATTTATAAAGTAGTGATCATATCACCAAGTGGTCGTGATATTGTGGCCTACATAATTATAAAGCGAGGTTGTCCTTATAATAGCCTTTTTAATCAGCCTGTGGGATTGCACATTTTTGATTGAATTTCTTTGCCCTTCTAACAGGCTCCCTGTGAAGACATACAGACCCATGGCAACTAAATTTTTAAAGACCCTTCAGGAGTGTCCATCAATCTGTAATTACTGGTTTAAATATATTCTGCATGTACTCACTAAGGCAATGAATCATGGAATGAAGCAGCACAATTGTTTTCCAAGGCTTGTAATTTCACAGAATATCAGGGTGTGACGAACATAAACTTTTCAAATACGACACTGGAAACTACTGATGTTTTGATCTGTGATTATTATTGTATGTTAAGTTCAGGGTAAATTTAAGGCTTAACTTTACAATATCTCTGTTAAACATTAGCATTATGTTGTATGCATGTTTTTTGTAAGCAATTGGTGCTACCAATGACATTGGTCTATGTCAGCAAAGTAAAAACAGGCATGAATAGGACTAAAGTGAGTGAAATGTAATTTATGACATCGTTGATACTAAAGTAAACCGATTTCAACATACAGAGCCTAACAGCAGGTTGAGCTAGCTACATAGTACCTGCTGTAGCTACTCAGCCCTCTTTTTGTCTGATCTTTTATGTGTTGCCATTTATCTTATAGTAATAGCCAACAGTTATTAGTTTTGCTAGTGAGAATGGCTGTAAGTGGTGTTTGCCTGTAAATAGCTACACGCTAGGCAGTATTTTTCTTGTTTATTTTCTAAGCTTGTATCAAATTTTCAAAAGGCTGACACGTCTTATCCAACAAAATTACAAGGAAATGGATGCTTACTGATTTATTTCTACCTAGGTTTCTGTTCAGTCTTTTTTCAAGCCATTTATGTAACAATAAGTTGAACACAGGAAACCTCCACAAGTATTTCCTCGATTAGAGAATGTGAACAATTTCCCACATGCCTCATGAACAATTGCAGTCAAAGTCTCAAAGGAATAGTTAGCCTAAAAATGAAACATAGACAATTTTGCTCTTAGCATAAATGTCATTCATGGAACAGTATTTATTTCATGTCCAAAACTTTGAACTGAACCTATAATGCTAGCAAACAAGAAGCTTTTGGTGCAAATTGCAAATCTAAATCACACTCTTTCCACACTTTTGTTAGAAGGCATATTTTTGCTTAAGAATAAGTGGATATTAGCTGCTGGTGGCTAGTGTTAGCAGACCATTTTAAAGCATGCACAGTATGTGCCCAGCACATGTAAAATCACCCACATGTAAATGTGCTCTGCTAAAATGACAGATATAAAATGACATAGATACAAACAGTTGAAAGTCTGCGGGTGAAATGGTGGTGGGGTGGAAACATGCTACAGACACCAAAAATGCATTAGTGAACATTAACATTCACCATCTGTCATACAACAAACATTATATATCGGGCTACACTTCCTGCCTAGATCTAAATGATATGCTAAGTGGGGAAGAAGGTGAAACCAGCTTCAAGATTTCTGCTTCAGTTTTAGCTATGCAGCATACTTTTGTCTATTGTTACAAACATCAGTACATCATGCAGTGCCAGAAACCTGACAAACAAGTCTTTTTTTAAGATTACAAGTGGTGATTTAGTTTTGAGGCTGTTTGAACTAAGGTAGCTGTAAGCATCAGTTACTGGTTAACAATTTCAGGGTTCATAAAGAAGAAGTAACTTAAAAAGTTCAATTTAGTTATAAAATATACCTAGGTTGAGTGACTAAATTTGTTTTAAAGGCGACCTTTGCAAATTCCATTTTGGTTAAACTGTTTTTTTTTAATTAGCCTCTTAATATATTTGACCAAAAATTAGCAATGCATTCTTAAACAAATGAGGTATTCTAGCAAACAAAATGACAAACAAATGACACTGGAGAACAAAAAGACCATGTGTCTATAAGTCTGAACCAGATTGAACAATACACTGAAGTCATAAACGTTAATTACTGAGCCTACAGTGGGCCGATGGTCCAGTTTAGTGATGAAAGCAAGTAACTGCCTTTCTTTCTTTGCTTATTTACAATGAGGGTTAATGTGTGTACTGGAAATGGATAACGGTAGTGAACACTGGTAGACAATAAAAGTTTACTGTGGACTTGCTGTAGTCTTAGTGAGAAGGGGGGGGGCAAGAGAGATGAATTGCAGAGTCAGAGAGAGATAGATTGCAGAAGATGAAGAAATGTAAACGAAGAGAAAGAATGACAAAGTACTTCTCGTGTCTGGCTCTCACAGGCTGGAGGTTAAAGATCATCGTTAAAATTACTGCTGAGAGGGAGGGAAAAAGAGAAACATGAGGGATGGAAGTAAGAAGATAGGGAGTGAGAAGGAGAGAGCAGTGAAATAGAAAGAACCATGTCTTTCTCTGGAAATGAGGAGATAGAATGAGGACAGCCCTTCTGGATTAAAAGACTGTCATGTATGCGGGTTGGCTGAGGTTGAAGCAAAGGCAAAAATGATTCCACAAAACGGCCCCAAACGAGTTGCAAAGTAACAATCTCTCTCTCTCTCTCTCTCTCTCTCTCTCTCTCTCTCTCTCTCTCTCTCTCTCTCTCTCACTCCCCTTCTCTGTCTCTCTGAGTGGAGCAGAGGAGCTGGAAAGAGGAATGACTCCACTGACCCAGTTGAGCTAAAATTAGTGTGATGTAAAACAGCACTGACTCTAATCAAAAAACACAGCATATATGATTGGTGACTGTGAATAAATGTGCAGAAGTGTGTGTGTGTGTGTGTGTGTGTGTACATGCCATGTGTGTGGACTATGTTTTTATATCTTTTTGAGGACCAAATTGTCCTGCAAGGATAGGTATATCTAGGTACTTTTAACCTTGGCAAATTGTTGGTCCCCAAAAGGAAAGTGTTTTTTTATTGTAGATTTTAACAAAATCTTAATTTAAAAAAATTACTTAAAAAGCCAAAACGTTGCCTTTTCATAATTGAAGTTAAGGTTAGGGTTAGTGCTTGGGTTAGAGTTAGCATTAATTAGCTGCAGTAATAATTATGTCAGTGGAAAGTCCTCACAAGTATAGCAGTACAAACGTGTGTGTGAATGTGTGTGGGTGGGGTGGGGGGCAAGAATAGTATTTGCAGAGCATTTCTATGCATTCAGAGCATGCACTGACATTTACTGTACATATGATCACATGTGAAAACAATGGCCCCAGCTGCATACATTAGACAAGAGGAAATGAAAGTGTTCTATATGACAAAAACAGACAGACACCAACAATGCATTTATGCACATTATCAGTTGCAATCTGTCATATCAAACATTCATTCATGCAAAACACTCACCTGCCATGCAAAACTAACTCACTTGACAAGTACAGAAATGTACGTCAAAAAGCTTTGCGTGAGTGTTACATATAGAGTAGCATTCACGTGTGACGTGAAAGAGTAAGGCCTCTATCTTATAAAAGCTTTTGTTTTTGTAGTTTATGTAATGTCAATGAGATCCACTGATAAAGTGATGATTGATTGTCTGTTTACAGTCTGTATTACAACTGACAAGGCCTACCTCATGTGAAATCAATCCCATTCTCTTTGACTAGATAGTTCTCTGCTCAAATCTGTGCTGACTCCTATATTAGCAAAACCTGAACCTATTTCTTTTTAATTGACTTTTTTGGAATCTGTCTTCCGGTTTCCATTAATGCTTATTTGGACACAGATCCAGGTGCTCAAAAAAACCTGCAGAGTGTTGAGTATGGGTTTACGATGAAAAATGAAATCTGGATAAACAGTGACGATGAAAAATACTAAGGTTTCCAATTCTAAATTGAGCTTTTTAAAAAGAGAAATACTACATTTCATCATGTTACCATCCGATACTTAATTTCTTAGTGTCAGCTATTAGGAAATCTGTGCTCATGCCTGGGCAGGTGTAAGCTGTCCAAAGGGCCAACATGTCTGACAGCTGCCCAATTTCATCTTGGCTGAAACCTTTATTAGATTTTGACAGTTTTACATTGTAGTTGATATTTCTTTTGTTGGTGACTAAAAGAAGATGATATTCATCATTTAGTTAGGCCTTGACATTCACCGATGGATTCTGTGGAGCTACAGGCAAAGCCTTGATTAGAACTCGTTCTTCTTCTTCTCATGTTTCTCATGCCTAACTGGTGGGTAATGGGGAAAAAGGTAGGCAGAGATGTAATGAATCATAATTCACAAGTCAAAATGATTGGGATGATTAATGGAAAAAATGGGGGCAATGACCATGCCCTTAATGTGTCACTTGCTCACTGTACAAACACTCCCTGATGAGACATTTCCACTGGCACGGGTAGATGTGTCCATATCTGTGGCATTGTACAAGGTTTTAATGTTATATAATTTTTATTTTATTGTGCTTTATTATTGGCCTATATATTTTAGTTATATTGACATTACTAAAGCTACAAACATTATCCTAGATATTACTGAGGATATTCTCACTGTGATTATGTCCTATTATGTGATCCAGGTAGTAAAATGTGCTAGATTTACAATCCAGGGCCTGACCAACTCATAAATGTAGCACATTAACACTCATATAATAAACCATACTCCAGTAACTGCTCAGTGCTGTGAGCTTTGGCGTCTGGGAGAGGTGTGTGTAAGTGATGAATAGTGTCCTATAAAACAGTTGGAGACCTCCCTTCAGATTGCGTTTATAATACACACACACGTACAGATCTATGTACGCTTATAATATATGAAAGAGTGCATGACCCACAACGTTTTTTTGCTAAAATAGATCACAGTATCATTCCCATAAACAATTTGAACACTTAAGGAGACACAGGTGTCTATCAGATGAGCAATCCTCTTCTCTTGTTCTCACTTACAACCACATGCACACCAGTTGGATTTCTTTGTCCTATCCTGTTCAGCTGGGAGAATGTCATATCAGTGGATGACTGGAAAGCTGTAATGTTAGAAGCTTGTGCTCCCTCTGATGCTGTTACATACCCTCAGGTTGCCTGCAAATTGACATCACCTGGCATGGAGCCAAATGACACGAGGAAGAAGTGGTGCGTCAGGCTGAACTCATTCAAATTACAACCTAAATGCCACTGAAATCTGGTGGCTCAGTAATAGAGCTTTAAAGAAACGGTTCAGGGCAAATCAAATTTACACAAATTCACCCTTTCCCTCAAACGCCGTCCATCAGCCAAGACATGTTTGCCGTCCAAATTTTCTTCAGCTTCTTTGGTTTTGCACTGAAGCGACAAGGGTTTTGCATGCACTTTGCATGGTGCTTTCAGTAGTTGTTAGCAATGTTAGTCTCATAACCAACGTTAGGCTGCAGAGCAATATAGAGGAGCAAATGTGGTCACCAAATATGTCTTGGCTGAGTGAGAACATTTGAGTGGAAAATTTCGGTACGTTTATTTTTTCCCTAAACCATCAGTTTGAGTCGTCATAAATTACATGACTTGATGTCTGCACTAATTCTGTAGTTAAAATTATTTATTTAAATTTAGTTTTAAAAAAAGAAAAGTCTGAAGAGAAATTTTATTTCTTTTTTTATTCCTTTGTATTTGTTTGTAGAACTAATTTGCATCTGTATATAGCAGAATATATATCTTAGAGGAAAAGATTTTGATGGAACAGGACAAGCTAGGCACTTTTACCAATAAATATTAACTACATTTTTCATATGTTGAACATGAAAAATGTAGCTCTGTAGTATTTTTTCCCTTTTAAAAAATGTACATTTTAAATTGTTATAAAATGTTATAGGGTATGAAAGTATACAGCCTTAGTAAATATTGAAGAGGTCATCCAAAGTGAACAATTGAGTAGGTACATTTGATTGACAACATTGGACCCAAGGTGCAGGGTATCGATTTTTTTTGCCAAGTTGTCATGCAGAGGCCATTTTGGAGAAGGGTTCTCACACTCCTGGCTTCCTGCCAGAGGGCCTTAGCAGAGCCAGTGGGATCAGTGTGAAGAGTGCATGAGAGCTTGCCTAGGCTCATCACTCACGCTGTGGCAGCTGGACGAGCTTGTAGTGGAGAGCCAAGCTGATGCGCATGCTCCATATCAGCCATCGCTCCCTCTCTGAACTCTCTATGACCCTTCCATTAGGGCCACACTCACTCCATCATTCCCTGCCAGGACAGAGGGGGCCGCCTGGCCTTCACATCGTGGTGCAATCCGGTGGAAAAGTTCAGTTGCACATCGCTCCACATGTCTTCTGACGATTACCATTTCCCCTGTTTTCAGTTAGCTTCAAAACACAGAGGAGAAGGGTATGATAAAACCGAACATTTCTCATACTTTTTGGCTTGAGAGGAAAAATGTGGTGGGTGCTGAGCTGTCGACAGTCAGTGACAGGTTAACTGAGAAGCAGTTGACACAGCTAACATTCTAAAGTATTTAACAAACAGCCTTTTATTTTACATCTGCATGTGTGAGCTTTCAGGTTTCGAGCAGTTCAAGCAATAAATGTGTAAATGTCTTAAATGCTGTTTTATACATGCTGTTTTACAAATGATGCTTGGGTGAGGTATATTTATATATTTTAGAAGTGTGCCATACATTTTGTGTGTTATTGGGACCTGGGGGTTTGTGTGTGTGTGCATATATATGTATATGTGTGTGTGTGTGTGTGTGTGTGTGTGTGTGTGTGTGTGTGTGTGTGTGTGTGTGTGTTGG
>JAOVVH010000032.1:22977980-22990861 GCA_028566435.1 Scorpiodoras heckelii | reverse complement strand
TGTGTGTGTGTGTGTGTGTGTGTGTGTGTGTGTGTGTGTGTGTGTGTGTGTGTGTGTGTGTGTGTGTGTGAAGAAAGGACAAACCAAAGGAGAAAAAAAAACAAGATTTGAATATTCAGCTTCAGATTATGTATGCATTTTCAGTATTACCATCCATTAAAATCACTAAAATCCCTTCAGCTTCTATAAATTCAGATTCCCAAGCTACTCTGCAAAAAACGGTAGATACATTTTGCAGTTTAATCCACACAGGCATTGTTTCAGTTTAGAATCAATTCCTGAAAATCTAGGCATATGCAGAGGGATGTGAATCTGAATCAAAACCTTTAATTGACTCCTTTGAGTTCATGTGTTATTGAGAGCCTATGCAGTACTAACCTATATGTTACTAGGCATCTGGGGACTGCTAGATTATATACAGGTTTTATCTGTACTTGTAGATAATGGGTGAATTTGAAAAACTGTCTGTTGCATTAAGCCATGGCTGTTGTATCAGATCCACTGATCAGGAATCAACATGGATATTGTGGATCATGGATGTGCTGGGTTTTTCTATAGAGTTCACTTACTGCTTTAGAGGACACAACTAATGAAGCATTGACCAATGTGGATGGATGGTCTGGCTATTGAGTCCCATTGCAAATGAACAGGATGCCTTAGTGAGATACAGCTTGATGATTTTCAAGACTGACCATGCATCTCCAATACAGGAACTAGTGCATGGAAGAGAATGTATTCATGCATATGACACCTAGGCAAGTGGGAAGCTCTGAATCTGACATCAGACTCAGAGCAAAGGCAGATCAATTTAAGATGCTCACTCTCTGTCATGCAATCACAAAAAGATATTTGCAGCAAAGGAAATTGAAAATGGCTTGTTACTAGTGAGAAACACTTCAGATTTGCATGATTTTCCATTACTGGAAGCAGACAATTTGTTCTATATACAGATGGAACTCTTAAATTGTCATGATGTATTTGTATGATTTCATACAGTGCAACTTCTTGCAATCAGCTTTGTGTTCATTTTGATGGCAAGTCCTGTACATATTTTGTATGTATATAAATTTCTATACACACCCAAATAATCAACCTTCTTGGCAGACAGGTTTCTCTCCGAGTATGTTTCATATAATTGGGTGCAATCCTGAGGTTCTTAGCATTGATCCAGCCCAAAACAATCATCCAACACACATTGCACAATTAGCATGCAAATTAAGGGTCATTCGTTGCCATGTCAACGACAGTCCACTCTTATTTACTGAGGTGTCACTCCAGTGGACTGGCCATGCAGCCAGTGAGAGTGATATTGAAATAGAGAGGGTATGAGAGTCAGAGTAAGCAGTCTTCATTCTGTGCCTTTTCTGATTTTATTACTCATAAGGCTGGTGCTCCATGCCATCAGTGATTTGAAAGAATGCAGTCCAAGTGTGTTTTCGTCTCCTGCAAAAGCTTAATTGCAGTTAATAGCATTGCACTATTCATCATCTAGTAGAAATCCACATAACTAACTTTTTTCAGGCCTGTATACAGTCAATTCCAGAATTATTGCTACCCTAGGTGAAGATGAGTTAAAATAGTTGATTTATTAATTTTGAATTGAAAATATGAGTTATCTAACCTTTAATTGGACTAAATGCAATTGAAACTTTGAAATTGGTGACACTAAAATGCAACTGTGACTTCTGCCTCGGTGCCATGGTGCTTGGGGACAGAATACACTCGTGTCCTCTTCATGGCAGGTTCATTACAGTGCTGCTATTACCTTATTTATGGTTTAAGTTCAGCACACATTTGTCTCATATCATTTGTGTGTTTCGTAATCTCCCTCATGAATAAAGCAATTTGGCCTTTTTAGGTAAACCTTAAAACTAAAATCCATTTGAACACGCTTCAGTTTTGTTCATAGGACTTGCTAGTGGTGCAAATAGTCTGTTAAATATACATATAATGGCCACGTTCAAAACATTACTAATACTGGGTACCTACTTTTGCTCCCAGTATAGCCTCAATTCTTGCCTCATGAAGTACACAAGTTGCTCAAAACTTTTTTTTTTTGGAGATTTCAGTCCATATTGGCATAATTAAAGATTTGTCAGTTGCACATTCATGCTATGAATCTCTCATTCTACCACATCCCAAAGATGCTCTGTTGGATTCAGATAAGGTGACTGGGGTGGCAAGTGAAGTTGACTGAGATCACTGTCATGAACATAGAACCAGTTTGGGATGTCTTGTGCTTTGACATGGTGCATTATCATGTATATATGTATTACAAGATGGTGAACTTGTGGTCATAAAGGGATGTACATGGTCAGCAGCAACACTCAAATAATAATATCATTCAAATAATGCTTGTTTAGTATTGTGAATCCCAAAGAGTGCTAAGAAAATATGCCCCACTCCATGCCCCACTTGGTTGGAAAATCCAAGTTCTGTGATCTCAGCCCAAGGAGAGGTTGATGATTGAAGGCCCATACAAAGCAGAGACACACACACACACATGCACACATGCAAGTCAACCCAAAGAACACTTTATTTGCACAGTGCACTAATCCTATCTAGACACTATCTTTTTATCTGTAAGTCTCTTTAACAGTCTCTCGTACAGTTCTCACTCCATGGTCGGGAGGCCAATGTCTTCTCTTCCATGCTGGGGAGAGCTGAGTGTTTATTTTGTGGGTGCTCCTCCATGATTCAGCAGCAGTTGTACGTGATTAGATGAGGGGCATCCAGAACGAACTGGTGGGTGAACCAGCAACTTCTCCTTCCTCCTTCCACTGTACCCAACCATACTTCTTTTATGGTTGAATAAAATAACATGATTTAAAAATAATAATAATTTTGGGCAAATCTTACAGCCAGGAGAAAATACATCACACTGTTAAAAAATAAATTATGCGGTGAGAAGGAATTATTGGGGCATATTTCACCCCCTCCAAACTTTGAAGCGGACATGTCCCCAGCCAGACCCAAAACAAACCCCTGTCCACTCACGCACCCACCCACACACGCATACACACCAGAATTGTGTGTTCTCAGATGTTTTTGTGGTTGTTTGAGTTTCTAAGCTTTTTTGGGAGCTTAAACAAATCTGAAAATATTTGATGTTTTTTTGTGGTTCTTTTTCTCACCATTCTGTGTTAACTCTACATTCTGTTGTGTGTTGTGTGAGACCATCAGTTTCTGAAATTCTCCAGAATTCAGAACCAGCAACCACCAACAACCATGCCATAGTTAATGTCACTGTGATCACATTTTCCCCATTTTGATACTTTGATAACTGAAACTCTTGACCTGTACTTGGATGATTTTATGCACTGTCATGAGTTGAGGGGAGTTATTTTCTAATACATTGATTGGTTATTTCCTTAGAATAAATTTACTTCAGTGTGTTTGATTTCTAGGGCGACATGGTGGCTCGGTGGGTAGCGCTATTGCCTCACAGCAAGAAGGTTCTGGGTTCAATCCCCGGGTGGAGTGATCTGGGTCCTTTCTGTGTGGAGTCCGCATGTCCTCCCTGTGTCTGTGTGGGTTTACTCCGGTGCCTCTAAAGTGCCCCGAGTGTGTGTATGAGTGTGTGTGCCCTACGATGGATTGGCACCCTGTCTAGAGTTGATCCTGCCTTACGCCCTATGCCATCGGCTAGTCACCGGCTCTCCTGTAACCCTGAACAGGAATATGCAGTTAAGGTAATGGATGGACGGATGTTAGATTTCTTGTATATTTCACTGTGAGTCTAAGTTAATTAACCACACAAACCTTTCCCCTGCATTCCCAATGGTGCCAGTAATGCTAGTGCTAACTGACTATGTACTCTATATAATGAAAGGCCTTTACCTTTTACAAACAATTAAATATTTTTGGTGTCACTTCAAATCCTAAATCCTGTCTGACACATATGAGTGCAGCTCAAGCAATTGGTCCCTGAAGAGTGCTGTCACTAGATAAGGTCCCGCCTCCTCTCTGCTGTCACAGTAATGGTTACTGGTGCAGTTACTGTTGGCAGGGCGAGTGGCAAGGGAACAGGCGAGTGAGAGCGACAAATACTGTCAGCAGCGAAAATGAACTGTCACCTCAGATTTTTCAACACTGCACTGCTGCTGTATTGCCACCCTGAACCTGCACGACCCAGCTCTGATTGAGTTCCGCTGTCTCGTTCTTTCACACACATGTATGCACACACACACACACACACACACACACACACACACACACACACACACATCAAAACATGCCGGCATATTCTCCCACCACTCTCACATTCAGTGTTTCAGTATGCATCTCTTTACACCTAAAGGGGGAGGGGATGTTTTTGTGTGTGTGTGTGTGTGTGTGTGTGTGTGTGTGTGTGTGTGTATGTTAGAATACATTTGATTATGGTAAAGCTACAATATGTTGTGTTTGTTTCTGTGCAAGAATGTATTTATTGCAACTTTTAGCAAAAGCTTGAAATTATTTTTTTGAAGTCAAAACTGCTACTTTTTGCACACAGCATTATTGGCAAACTTCAAAAGAATCAGCAAAGGGATTGCACAAAATTTCATAAGACCTTTTTAATAGTAGCATTTCTTTCAGAGCTTAGCTACAGTATTGACACATCTAAAAAATTATCTTAGACCTTGACCAGCTTTATAGATTACTGGAACCACATTTAAGGTTTAATGTGTAAAGTCCCTTTGCCACCCGTCACTCTACAGACACTTTAACACAAAATGAACAGATTGTCCAATGAGTACTGTGATAGACTGCAGCTATAGATAAAGAGTGAGTGAATGAGAGTGAATGAGTAAACAGACTGTTATTGACCATAAGATAATAAGTCAGATAATGTATATAAACATATATATATAAACAGATAGACCAATGAGTGCTGTGATAGACTGCAGCTATAGATAAAGAGTGAGTGAATGAGAGTGAATGAGTAAACAGACTGTTATTGAAACATATATATATAAGGAGTTCAAAATGCCATAACACACTATAATGGGATATGCATACTGCTTTTCTCACAATGTCAAACCATTCACCATGTCAGGGCCATTCACATGTAAACTCCTAAAAACCCTTTGTATGAAAACATTTTGCTCACGTGCGTATATTAAAATGTTTCATTCTTAACAATAATGCAATTTATGCAACGTTAATGCTACATGCTGTATTTAGCTGGTTATCTGTGGTTAATCTTTAATCACAGACCAACTGTGATTTATTATTATGTGAAATTAGCTGCTACTGTGTTAGCTACTGTGTTAGTAGAATTGCTTTTAGAGTTTGGCTACACATCTTCATAACATTTACATTTCGTTTGTATTGGGATTGTGCTGTACACCTTCTTTTATTCACCATGAATTGTAGCCTTTTTGCTGTAGCCTGGCATTGCTATGTATATTTATTCCATTACTATTTTATAGGGTCTTTATCCTTTTAGCCTAATCTGCTTCCACTCTAATTCCAAAGACAATTTAACACATTAAAAACAACGCGTACAACTTTAATGCAAGATCTTTAACCTTGGTTTATGCAATTATGTGTGGCAAATTGGTTACTTAACACAATTATTTTTTGTTTGTAATGCTGTAATTATTTCATTTTATGATTGTGACGTGCTAGTTTGCCACAGACGTCTTGTAGGTTCATTTGTTAGTAGAAAATATATACTTTTTCCATCTAGTGAATTTCTTTCTTGAATAAAGCCTGTGCTGCTAGTTCGCTTTCAACACAGTGACAGATTCAGGTGGAGTTTCCAATATGGAGTTTCATACCTAAATCAGATTTGTAAGCTGTCTTCACTTGTTTAGCATATACATGTTGTTTTGCAATAAAATATACTGATACAAAATAATAGTTCTTTAGGTGATGTTCTTTCACATGTGTTGCTGCATGCCTCTGTTAGGGGTTACCTGAGAAAGTGCAGAGGACAAGCAATGATCTTTACTGTAATTAAAGTTGTCATTCTCTGGCCACTGCGATGCCTTTTAAGTTGTTGGCCCAACACTAGGCCCAGGAAGTAAACTGAAACAGTGTGTTTGATAAAGGGCTGTGTGACAACTGTGCCCAGCATGGAGTCTATTGTGTTTAAAACGTCCTCTCTTTCTCCTCTCAACTCTTTGTGCTGTCTCATCTGCTTTCTAGCTACTGTACTCTGTGTGTGTGTGTGTGTGTGTGTGTGTGTGTGTGTGTGTGTGTGTGTGTGTGTGTGTGTGTGTGTATGTGTGTGTGTGTGTGTGTGTGTGTGTGTGTTTGTGTTTGCTTCCCTTCACTTGATACTCTACTTACTCTTCTGTGCACTTGTATGCATGTGAGTATTTTGGGGGGATTTTTTGAGGGTTTATTTTTTGCTGTTGTTTTAAGGTATGCATATTTCTAACACTGCTGCATGTTTAAACATGTAATACTGTGTGTAGTAGTCTGCACATACATGTTTTATTCATATATTTCTGTGTTGAATCTAGATTTGCTTGCACATTTTTTTTCCTGAGTGGGATTGTGTGCATGGTCTGTATATGTCACATCAATACATCACTACATCAGGGATAACTATAATGCTCCTCCTATTTGAGTGTTGTGTCTAAGTGGAACAATCATATCCTTCCAGCCCTGCCTCATAAATGCTAAACATTTATGGGGCCAAGCAAACCTTGCCCTATGTTGGCTAGGTGTTTATAAAACCATTATATCTTGAGTTATAAGAGCAGCACACTGAAAGAAGACAACAAACTTGAGTGATCTCTCTTTCTTTCCCCAAGAGCAGACATTATAAAAGTTTGGAAAGAAAATCAGAGCAGCATGTTGTCCAAAAAGGCCACTGTCAAATGGAGTAGGGCTAACTAAAATGAGTTTTGATTAGGATTATTGTTGAAATTATTGTTGTTTTTAATTTATGTGGTTCATTTGGCTTCTTTGACTTTAACACCAACACAGCCATTGGGTCTCAATTATCTCTCCTGTAGCAACAGGAACTAAGAATCCCCTCCAATATTTAACCGATTTTCTTCATACTAACATGCACATATCACTTAATGCCAATAAAGCATAAATTATGGAGCATGCTTATGGTACAGCTGATTTACATTTAGTGTGTACGGTGTATATGTACATTGCCTTCATTACTCTGAAATGGTTGGCTGCACCGCACTGCCTTACATTTAATGGCATCCACAAAATCTCATAAAAGGCAAAGCTCACAGACAGAGCTAAAAAAAACCCCACAAAATAATAACCAACAGTAAATGCTCATTTCCTAAGCACAGTGTGCAGTAAATCTTCAAGCAATGTAGCTCAGCCATTGCAGCATGTCGACTACTATAAGCACACACTAACTTCCTCCTTTTACAGGGTATCATTTCCTTTGTCCTAATAGAATGGCTAGTCTAATTTGGCTTAATAGATTTGTTTTGGATTGCTTTCTTTCACATGATTAATATGAAGCAAGTGAGTTTTGCAAAATTTTCATTAAACATAAATTTGCACAGGAGCTCTAGTACAGTACATATATTTTTGCCAAACAACTGGATTTTCATGAATACCACGTTTCTTGTGTAAATGCTCCTGCAAACCAATTACAAATAAATTTGTTCATATCCAGTTTGATAAATGAGGACCAATTTCTGTATTTAATATACAACAGCATTCAAAATGAATAGAGGATCCGTGTGGAAATTTTTTTTAAGCTGCCGCTCAAACACCCTAATGGTTCTATAGTATAACTCTTCTGATCATAAAGCCTGCACAGTTGCTTCCTGTCTCTCTTGTACTTGAACAGGCTGAAGAAGCTGATCATTGTCCCCACCTTTCCTGTGTTTCTCCTTGAAGTATCAGTATGCTTAAGGATCGCATTAGGGTTATTTGGGTTAAACAGGAAAAGTGTTACAGAAACACAGGATATTATACTGTATGTGACGTAAGGACAAATCCTACAAAATGATTAATAAGGGTGTAGTTGCACCAGATTTCCTTTTCATTACAGGCACAGGCACAAAACTTCACAGTTCTTCACAGATCCTGCATGTAATTAAATGGCCGAATATATGTTGATGAACCCATTGCACCCAAACAAAACATGCAGCCAAAATGTGTTGTACATTAATGTAGACTGGGTCTATTACTGTTCAGCAGTGATGAAAAGTGTAGAGATTATGTATTGCTTAATGAATTATTGAAGGTGTTTTGAAAAAACTCAACATGTGGGCTCTTAAGAGGGGATACGGGTACTTTCACTGCAACAGCCATTTTTCAAACAATACTCAAGCCTTGATGTTATGAGAAGAGCAATACAAAGCTTTGCATCATCATTTAAGTATGTGAATGCTTGTACATGTACTCACTAGGGTTGTGTATATAATATTGGGAAGTAATTCTTCTACAGTGCAAAACACAGTGCAGTAACAGGCCTAAAGGACACAGTTTAAGCCTGACATCCTATTTAGGTTGCCATGGCAACGTTACTGAAGAATCGGACAGCCAAAAAGGCCTTACCTAAACCTGCTGTTGCTTGCCAGCACCTCTGGGGGGGATGAGAGGAGCGAGGGAATGAGTCAAGAAGGGAGAAAAAGGATGAGGGGGAAGGGCAGAGATAAAACGAGAGGCAGAGCAGAGACAGCAGCTAGGAGCACATGCCAAGAAACCCCGGAGACAGTGCTTTGCCGCCAGATGTTGTGTCGTTTGGCCTTGTGTCGCCCAGCAAAGAGATCCAAGCTGACGAACCATTTTTCACTGTCATGCTGCGAACAGTGAGCAAAAGCGCACAGGGAAATTAAGACACTCCACAACACTCCCTTGCAGTGTAGAAAGAACAAGAGAGGAAAAAAACATAAGAGACAGAGATGGAGAGATTCTCTGTGCATCATGCCCAAATTTGGAATAAGGGAGGAGGGCGGGGATGCCACCTGGTCTCTGACAAATCTGTCAAATCACATCAGCAGATCATAGGCTAATGTTCAAGACCTGGTGCCCCAGACAGCAAGAAGGACGTTATGGAAAAATGGGATGGAAGGATGCAGGTGCTAGCAGATTGCATATTGATGCAACACAGCTGAAATGGCAAAAATCATCCCTTGAACACAGACTGTTGTTTCTTAACCCTTGTCTGGGTGAACACTGAACCAATCTGAGATATTTACATGACGTCCATAAAGTGCAGATAGCATTCAGATGGTATGACCTTGAAATTTCATCAGCAAGGATGTTGAGTATTTATGAGAAGTAGCTCTTCATCCTAGTGTTCTGAATCTGAATCTGAATCCTACACTCATTATCATCATTTTTATTTAATATGACACATAAGACATTAAAGTGACAATCTTTTAGCTACTTAGAAGTTTAATATAAGATCTGTTCGTAAGTCAGTTTTACACTCTGCGATTCCAGCAGTCTTTTTTAATTATTACTTGTCACATTTTATGAGATGATCCCAATAAGAATTCTGTGACAGACTATGTGATAACGTACTCCATGTCGGATTAAGCGAGGAAGATAGCATCTATGTTCTGC
The DNA here is from genome assembly GCA_028566435.1 of Scorpiodoras heckelii. Classification (NCBI taxonomy): domain Eukaryota; kingdom Metazoa; phylum Chordata; class Actinopteri; order Siluriformes; family Doradidae; genus Scorpiodoras; species Scorpiodoras heckelii. Next base: position 22,981,369 of record JAOVVH010000032.1, on the reverse strand, counting down.
CATACTGGGTGCAACACACGTATGTAGCTCTTCAACTCAAAAGCATAAAAATTCTTTCACATATGCATGTCATAATAGTTAATAAACTCTATGAACAGAGCATTTGCATGCTAATTAGCTAGCTACATAACTGTAAGCTGTAATTTATATTTTGTTTCTTTCCATGCTGCATCTCATGCTGTCATGATATATCTGTGATTGGACATTGTAGACATTCTGTTTTGCCATTGCCACTACTGTGTTTGTAGCTGTCTCATGAATTTTGTGAAATCATATGTGGTCTACCTGTTGGGGAATTTTCTTTGAATTTTTAACAAAATTTTCGGCATTGCCAGAACTTTTTCATTGGCCACGGATGAAAACAACACATTACATATTCTAAGACCACAGATCTCATCTTGTGACCAAAGGTTATCCTTAATGATCTACGATTGTGACTGCAACAACAATATCAAGCCATAATCATATAGTGGAAACGAAGCTTCGGATAATGAAGAAAAATCATCACTTCATCTCCAATTCAGTATCCATTGAACACATTTGTTACTGAATAGCATAATGGTAAAATGGTGTATAGAGTGGTTTATGTCTTTCTATACTACAATGGCCACAAAATCAGCAATCAAAAACCTTGTATATTTAAACCACAAAGCATTTACATCCAGAACTACCCATATGGGAAAAAACTTTGACTTTAAATTCTGCCATAATTCAAGGTTATCAACATAATTCAAAAAAATTTTCTGATGTCTAATTTTTATATCTAATGTCCAATTTTTGCAGGCCCCTGGAGAGAAAGCAGTAGGAGAGGTAAGCTCTTCCTGCTAGTTAACTGGGAAATAATAACGATACTGATTTTATATGTGACAAATGAGACATTGAGATGGTTGCAATCGCAGATAGACCAGTGTAATATTTAAAGTCCAAATCACAATCCAAATTGTCATCCAGTAACAGGCAAAGGGTCAGATGGTCAACAGAGTATCAATAAACAGGATAGCAAACACATTAAACAAATGATAAAGAAATGAAAAAACTGAGAGTTTCTTAAATAGTGTGTGTGTAATTGTCTGATTCATATTTTGGGGAGCGGGGAATGAGGAAGTGCTGCCATGTGATGAGAGGCAGCCATATTGGATGGCCATGATGGAGCTTAGAAATTGGAGTCCTGTAGCTGCGTAGTGGAAGTCACTTGAAGCAGATGTGATATATTTATATATTTATACACTATATTACCAAAAGTATTCACTCACCCATCCAAATCATTGAATTCAGGTGTTCCAATCAATTCCATGGGCACAGGTATATAAAGTCAAACACCTAGGCATGCAGACTGCTTCTACAAACATTTGTGAAAGAATGGGTTGCTCTCAGGAGCTCAGTGAATTCCAGCGTTGTACCATGATAGGAAAACACCTGTGCCACAAGTCCAGTTGTGAAATTTCCTGGCTACTAAATATTCCACAGTCAACTGTCAGTGCTATTATAACAAGGTGAAGCAACTGGGAATGAAAGCACCTCAGCCACGAAGTGGTAGGCCATGTAAAATGACAGAGCTGGGTCAGAGGATGCTGAGGCGCATAGTGCACAGAAGTCGCTAACTTTCTTCAGACTCAATCGCTACAGACCTCCAAACTTCATGTGGCCTTCAGAATAGCTCAAGCACAATGTGTAGAGAGCTTCATGGAATGGTTTTCCATGGCTGAGCAGCTGCACCCAAGCCTTACATCACCAAGCACAATGCAAAGTGTTAGATGCAGTGGTGTACAGTACGCCACCACTGGACTCTAGAGCAGTGGAGACGTGTTCTCTGGAGTGACGAATCATGCTTCTATGTCTGGCAATCTGATGGATGAGTCTGGGTTTGGCGGTTGCCAGGAGAACAATTTTTGTCTAAGTGCATTGTGCCAAGTGTAAAGTTTGGTGGAGGAGGGATTATGGTATGGGATTGTTTTTCAGGAGTTGGGCTTGGCCCCTTAGTTCCAGCGAAAGGAACACTTAAAGCTTCAGCATACCAAGAGATTTTGGACAATTTCATGCTCCCAACTTTGTGAGAACAGATGGGGATGGCCCCTTCCTGTTCCAACATGTTGTGCACCAGTGCACAAAGCAAGGTCCATAAAGACATGGATGAGAGAGTGTGTAAGAACTTGACTGGCCTGCACAGAGTCCTGACCTCAACCCAATAGAACACCTTTGCTATGAATTAGAGCAAAGACTGCAAGCCAGGCCTTCTCATCCAACATCAGTGTCTAAACTCTGAACAAATGCGCTTCTGGTTGAATGATCAAAAATTCCCATAAACACACTCCTAAACCTTGTGGAAAGCCTTCCCAGAAGAGTTGAAACTGTTATAGCCACAAAGGGTGGGCCGACATATTAAAACCTATGGATTAAGAATGGGATGTCACTCAAGTTCATATGTGAGTGAAGGTAGCAAAATACTACCAAATACTTTTGGTAATATAATGTACATATTTGATATGTATATGTGTACACATATATAAGTAAAAAAAAATATAAAGCACAACAATTTGTGCTGTTAAAGGAAAATATATAAGTGTCAGGGGGTGGTGTCAGGGGGTGGAATATTATTCCTCCAATACCACAGCAATTTGGCAATGCTAACAATTTTAACTAGTGGTATATTTGTATAAGCATTTGGTCCATTTATAGTTACATTTATTGTTGTTTAATATCTACAAACCTGCTAGTTCTTGTAATCACTTATGTTATGGCAGCTATAATCAGTCCTTCTCTTACCAGTCTCTCTATTCTTCTCTGTCTTGAACATAAAAAGATTTTTTTGTAAATGCAGCTTGTTATTGTGTATATACATTGCACCCTCCAGGCACAATGACTGTCCCCTCCAGGGTGTATTGCTGCTTCATGCTCAGTATTCCTGGGATAGCTCCATATTCCCCATGTCCCTGACCAGGATAAAGCAGATACTGAAGATGAAGAAATGAAAAATGCTTCTTGTCATGTTACAGAGAAACCGCAAAGCCTTTCAGCCTGTTGTAAAACTTGATGGAACAGCTTTACCTCTGATTGTTACAAAGCATTGCATGTGTATGGTGTCATGCAATGGTCTGGCATTTCATCCAGGGTGTATTCTCGCCAGTGTTCCCAAGATAGGCTCCAGATCCATTGCAACCCTGACCATGATTAAGTGATTTCTTTGATGAACTAATGAAAAAAATTTAGTTAAATGGAATGGTTTTGAAAAATGAAATGGTAAACTGGAATGGCTTTACTTCTGTCCTCTTGAACACATTTCTAAATACCACACACCTTTGACACTCAGAAAGGCCCTCTCTCTCTCTCTCTCTCTCTCTCTCTCTCTCTCTCTCACACACACACACACACACACACACACACACACACAC
>JAOVVH010000032.1:22948747-22960293 GCA_028566435.1 Scorpiodoras heckelii | reverse complement strand
ATACATACATAAATTGGTATAAAGACTGAATTGTATGAAGCAGCCTGGTTTACCTTGACTTTGTCAAGATTTTTGCCATTCAAGACTTTGACATTTCCAGAAAACTTGGGACACTAAAAATGCAATAAAAATGAACTCTGCAATTTGTTAATTCACTTGAACCAACTGAAGAAATAAAAGTGCAAAGTAAAGATTTTCAGTGTTGTCAAGGGCAAGCTTAATTCTATTTGTTCATTATTAACAAATTTAGAAATTGATGCTTGCAACAGACTCAAAATGTTGGGACAGAGGCAAAATAAGACAGGTAATACAAGTTAAACTGTTTTGGAAGGTTCCACAATTAGCTGTTTAACTGATAACAATTGAGGTCATTTTCTTGATTATCTTGATGCATACAGGCCAAGGGTGGAAACTGCTGCTGAATGTGCATAAGCATCAAGCACTCAGGCAGTATTATTTGAGAAACCAACATGCTACTGTGATGGACATAGCCACATGAGTTCAGGAGTACTTTGGAAAATCACTGTCACTTGACACAGTCCAATGTCCACAAGAAATGCAATCTGAAACTGTTTTATGCAAAGAAGAAGCTATATATTTATTTTCTGCAAAAACGCAAACAAGATCTCTGGGCTTGAAGTCATCTGAGATGGACAGGAAGACAGTGGAAACATGTTCTGTGGTCAGACAAATCTGATCACTGATGTGATGGCATGAGTGGTCACGGCATGGGTGATCTGCATATATGTGAAAGTACTATTGATGCAGAGGCTTATACTGGTATTTTGGAGAGACATATGCTGCCGTCAAGTCGAAGTCTTTCCCCAGGACAATTCCAGGCCTTGCTCTGCATAAGTTACAACAGTTGCTGAAAGCTGCCTCATCATGCTTTGTCCTAATTCTGGGCACTGTTTACTGATTAGACCCAACTGATCTAAGATTCCTATTAGGGTTACACATTACCAACATTTTTCAGTTGTATTAAGAGCCAAGGCCTTTTAGTTGTTTGTAAATAAGGCTTACCACTTTAAAGTTAGTCCTGTAGCTGAGTGGGAGATTGCTGTTGGAGAAATTGCTAAAAAAAAAAAAAAAGTTAATGCTTGCTATGATCGGAAGATGTCAGAAAACAGAGTGCATCGCAATTTACTCTGATTGCTGATGCTGACCCCTGTATACCACCGAAAGCTCCTACAGTGGGCATAAGAGCATTAGAACTGGACCATGGAGCAATGGAAGAAATTTTCTTTTACATCATATGGATGACCAGGTGCATGTGTGTCACTTACATGTGGAATATATGACAGCAGAATGCACTATGGGATGTTCTGCTGGGAATCCTTGGGTACTGGCATTGATATGGATGTTACTTTGACATGTATAACCTACTTAAACATTGTTGCAGACCGACCGAGTACACCCCTTCATGGCAACAAAATACTCTAATGGCAGTTGCCTCTTTCAGCAGGATTATGTGCCCTGCCACACTGCAAACTTTGTTCGGTTTGAGGAAATGAACAAAGAGTTCAGGGTGTTGATTTGGCCTCCAAATACCCCAGATTTTAACTTAATCAAGGATCTGAGGGTTGTGCTGGACAAACAAATCTGATAATGGAGGCCCCACCTTGCAACTTACACTACTTAATGGATCTGGTGCAAACATACCACAGCACAACTTCAATGGTATTGTGGAGTCCATGCCTTGATGGGTCAGAGCTGTTTTAGTGGCAGAAGGGGGCCTACACAATGATCTGTAATTCATTTCAAAATGTTATTCCAACAAAACACACAATCAGATATGCTTAATGCTGACTGCTTCATTGCTTTGTTCATGTCACTATTCTTTGTAATAAACTAAAAACAAAACAAAACAAAAAAACAGCTGTAATATTAATACTGTAATACTAGCTAGCTAACTGTCTAGCTACCAATTTGGTGTAATCATTCATCAAATATCTTAGATATTTGGTGTGAATCTCCAATTAACCAATTTGTTTCCTTAGGCATAAGGCAAGATAGGTCTTATTAAAATACTGTTGCTATTGCTTGAGGGTTGCTTTTTAAATTTGGCAACTTATATGCTTAAGAAATTTTAAGAAGATAAGAACAGCTTTAGCTTTTGCAGCATTTTGTCTTTGACATAGGAATTTCATCATGAGGCTTCATTAATATGCAAATCATAATTCCAGATATTCTGTTGACTAGAAATAGAGTAATCAGGCAATTAGCTATAATCATAATATTTGGCTCCTAAAACACTAGTCAGGAGTTCCTGCAATGTAAAGCATGCTTTTGATGTCAATAAAAACATGGAACAAGTTCAAGTAAAATAGACAATGCGTAATATTTTTATTCTATACCTTAGTAGAACTTAGATCTATTTTTGGGGACTGACAAAATAAAACTGGATAAAACAGACAAAAAATATTCCATTGCTACTACAGAGAGAATCATTCTGGTGATAATTTATCATCCCACTAGGAAAGTGATGGATATTATACTCACCTTTGAAATCCTCCAGCACAATCCTGAGACCACTTCCCTTTTGAAAGAACCTCCGTTCATTCTCCTAAAGATGGGGCAAAAAAAAGAAAGACATGCTTGTCAGGAATGAATTAAACAATCAGGCTAAAATAACCTGTGGCACTCTTGCATGCAAACATTCTAGATGTTCCACTTCAAAACGCATTAAAACAGCAAAATCACAGGTCTTAAGGGATCATTTTTATTACCCATCACTCCTTATTCACCACTTCAGAAGTGTATTGTCCTTCCTGTAAGAAATGTAATCAGCTATACATTAGAGAAACTAAGAGGAGACTAGCTGATCGTTTTGTGGAGCACTTTTACACCATTAGAATGACGGACTTCTCCTTTCCAGTGGCAAGACACTTCAACCATGATGGACATAACATTAATGACATTTTTGTGTGTATTGCCATGAGCAATGAAATGAGGAAACATAAGGAGGATGAGTTGCCCTTTTTGAACTTTGGATGCCCAAAGAATGAATGTTATGTTTTGACTGCACTATTCCATTATCATGTTATTTAAAAGAAAAACAATATAAAAGCAAATGTATGTAAAAATCACATTAAATCCTTAAATGATTATTAGAATTAAGTATGGTTTAAAAATCTTGTGGAAAACACAGGAGAAAAGGTCATTAATTAGTCCACAAAGAACACTTTCACTAAAAAAACAGTTTAGATCCCTTAAGAGTGTTGAAAACTCTCTGCTTGTATCAGACCATGCTAGCCTTAACAGGCTGTAGTTTCCCAGCATACCCTGCTGAATGCAATCAGGAAAAATGGAATCAACTGAAATAATTAGAAATTTCATCACCCAGATATTAGTTTATACATCTTTGCCTGGGTTATTTTCCAGAATTAATACTCTATTTACTGCATTTAATGGAATTAACTTTTATATGTGTTAATCATTAGTAAAACTTACTGGTGTTAAGTGTAATATTGCCGATGCTTGCTTTGGTTTTGTTTAGATATTGGCTTTGTTTACCCATAAGATTACATCAGATTAGTTTGCTCCTGGATGTTGTTTTTTGTTTGTTTTGGTTGTTTTATGTTTACAAAACCAAAATTTTACCTAATTGGGAGTGTGTTTACCATAAGCCTTGTTAGCTATCTATGTTAGAAAGTTGCTTTGGAAAATTATAAAATAAGAGAGTGTTTCCCAAAACCATAGTTCAAATGAATATTTGCAACTAGCATTGGAAAGCTGTTTAGTTAGAACTACAGCCCAGGGCTGTATTTAACAGTTGTTCCTTGTTAGTTTGTGGTGACTCTCATTGTAGTCATGAATCTGAATTAAAGGCAGTGAACAGACTGTAATGTTTTAGCATTTTCTGTACAAGTATCAATAATAAATGGGGATATCATCCATTGATTCTGTTAAATATGATAGTGATCTTGTACCTTTATGCAGTCTGGTGTTCATGAGTGTAGTGTTTATGTTACTGATATTGAATCATAAAGTTAAAAATAAATCACCAGCAAGCTATAGTCAGACAGCGTTCAAATAATCATGCATTCATTCATTCTTTTCATTCATTATCGAAGGCATACATCCTACAACTGGGTCACAGCAGTGCTGGAGCCTATACCAGCACTCACTGGGTGGAAGACAGGAAAACACCCTGGACAAGTCACCACACCATAACAGGGCAGAATTCAATTAAACTAATATTAGGATACTTGTTTACAGTAATAAAGGTTGTGTAAAAGAGAATAATGTGTGAGGAAAGCAGAACTTTCACAGAAAGAGCTTGTTGGGCAGTTGGGGAGAGTGGTGGAAAACGCCCACCTCAGGTAAAATGTCCCCCACTTGTTTTTCCCCAAAAAAGCAGTCAATTAAATCAATTGGCAAATAAATAGATACATTGTATACATGTGAATACATGTATTCACCCTGGCAAAGTATTTTAAAAAGAAATGATTTCAACTGTCAGCAGGCAGAAAAACAACGTCTGAAGGCTTTTTTGCATTATTTTGCAAGATGTCATAGTTAGATGTGTGAACAGTTAGGCCAGTGGAGAGTACCGGTAAGTTCATCTTAGTAAATATGAACATAATTATATTTTAAGAATGACAATTGTTTTTTATTTATAGCCTGTGGGGTAAAACACCCCTCAGTGCAGTGGGGTAAACTGCTCCAATGGGGGGATCATTCCCACCACATTGGGGCTGCCACTGCTGGGCCCTTGAACAAGGCCCTTAACCCTCAACTCCTCAATAGTGTAAATGAGTTAAATGTAAGTCACTCTGGATAACGGTGTCTGCCAAATGCCATAAATATAATGTAAATGTTAATCATTTCTTTCTATAATAGTGTAATTACTGCATGTAACATGTTCTGAACATTAAAGCCTTTGTTTCTCACTAAATGTTGCCTAAGTAGGTGGTTGAGTCAAAATATTTGAACTTAAAAATATTACCTATATAATTATAATTATACATAAATGATAATTATTAAAATTAAGGTAATAATTAATAATGCTTGATTATATTTCAGTGTTTGAAGATTGATTTGGTCTACTTTATAAACAGTCAATTATATGGCACAGAAAATGCTTGGACCCTTTGTACAGATTTATTTCTTATTAAAAAAAAAAATCAGTTACATATCGCTTACGGTTACATAACCCTTAAGGAGGGTGTTTCCCCCACTCTACCTTAATTGTCCTGAGAACTTAAAATTAGGCTATGTGATCTACAGCTTATGGAGTACAGTTACGACAAAATAAAGTGTCTTATAGTATTATTGACTGTCCCCGCAAAGTTGGAGGCATATAATTTTCCATAATGCCTTGGTATGTTGAAGTATTAAGATTTCCCTTCACTGAAAATAAGGGGCTCTAAGCCAACTCCTGAAACACAGCCCCATAGCATTATCCCTCCACCTCCAACTTTACAGTTGGCATGATGCACCCAGGCAGGTAACGTTCTCTTGGCATTTGCCAAACCCAGACTCATCCATTAGACTGCGAAATAGGAAGTGTGATTCGTAACTCCATGGAACATATTTCCACTGCTCCAGAGTCCAGTGGCTACGTGCTTTACCCCACTCCATCCAACGCTTGCCATTGTGCTTGGTGACGTAATGCAGCTGCTGGAAACCCATGCCATGGAGCATCTGGTGCACAGTTTCTGTGCTGATGTTAAAGCCAGAGCAGGTTTGGAACTCTGTTTGTAAAGGCACTGCATGGCTAAGGGGCCTGATTTTATAAACATGTGACATGTGACTCCATAAAAAACCCCTAAATTCAATGATTAAGAGGTGTGTCCAAATACTTTTGTCCATACAGTGTATAATCAATCTTGGGGCAAGATCCCACTGGGGACTATCCAAGTATTAACTGGTATAGAGGTTTTCTGATACTTTATTGTATATGGATACAGAAAAATATATAGACAAAATTAGTAACCGTAAATGTTGCTTATTAAGTTTTCCTGCACACCTAGGCCTACAAGGTGAAACTTGTCTGGCAAAAGATTGTCATTGCTGACATCGCATCATCCTCAACATTCAGGTGTTGCTCCTATTATCAGTCAGCTGATCACGGGCAGTGACAGCAATGCAAAAAGATAAAACTGACAAATATTAGTCATCAGTGACTCAACAGCCAGACCTATTTTTGCTACAATATTACATTGGCTATTGCTCTTAATCTACACAAATACACTCAGACAGATAGTTAAAGAATGGAGTATTAATTGACAAAAACATAATTAGTAAAAAAAAATTCTAAATATGGTTGGCACGAAACTATTAAATACAATCATGTATAAACGTGGTCTCGCACCTGGATACAGTATGTAGTGATTTATTGCACATTAATGCTTGACAAACTGCAGCATGACTGGCAATTCATAATAAAAGAGGCAATGTGATATACAGCATATGGAGTATGTAATCACCTTTCAATAAATTAGAAATCAGCTATGTAAATCAAAAGTATTTTTGCAAAGTGTGACAACTTTAAAGTAAATGCTTTTTCCCCCAATAATTCACACTATATTCAAGGATGAAAGACAAAGAAAGCCCAAGTTCAAAGCACTGTTGCCTACATTTGTGAAGTATTTAGATAATAATACACTTAAGTTTGAACTGAATGTGGTTCAAACGTCTGTGGTCCAGCAGAGTTATGATAGTCTTGTTGATGATAGTTAGAGCTTGCTTAATTTCACAATCCATTGTTGACCTATAGTGTTGTTTGGGAAACGCACCCCTGAATGTTATAATGGAAATAATGAATATGACAACACTAGCCACTGTTTACATATGGTCACAGTGGTTTTGAATTTTTCTCTTTGATTAGATTAACGTATAAGGGAGACTCATTGTATTATTCAGCCACATGTGCTGTACATTACATTATGCAAATAACATGTTATACACACATGATTTTGTCACTCAGAATGAGTATGTGGTTTATTTATAGAAAATACGAATGTAGCTATTTCCATCCAAATCTAACCAACCACCACTCACACTCTAGCCCTGCACTGGTGCATTCTGTGTGACAATTAATGATTCTTATTGATTTACCTTTGACACTGCCCATTATTCTGACCAGACAGAAATCAGTCAGTGCTCATTGTACTAGCATTATACACATAGTGATAAATGTATGTAGGTGATACTTTACAACTGAGTGTTTCCGCAGCTCCAATGACAACATGTTTAGGAAGCTAAGAATAATAAATTGTCATAAGAACCCTCAAAGCAGCACTGAAACTGTAACAGTGCTTTTTTCCGACTAGGCCAGTGACAGATGTATTATTTTGGATACCTGCTCAAAAGTAACACCAGCAAAAACTAAACTAGCATAACAAAATGATAGGTTATGCATACTGCATAATTTTTTTAAAGAACACTCCAAGACTCTCCTGTGGTGCAACAGCAAAACATTTGCCCTGTTGTCAGGAGAAGGTCAGGAGCTAAGGAAGAAAATTGCCTGTGCAATGCATGGTAGGGATTTTCTGGGTAGAAGGGTAGCATACACTCTCTGCTATCAATCACAAAAACACTAGCCAATTGCAGTTGTTTGTGAGCTTATGTATCCAGAAGAGGGAAGATAGTGCTTTTTTCCAAATGTTTTATGCTACCCTGTGACACAGCATGAGCATTAGAATTCAAAAAGATGCATTTAGTTGCCTTCAGAGGAAACACATGCTAGCCTTCAACCTCTCCAGTTGGTACCTGTTAGCTTGGACAGGGGTGATCTGATTTTTACAAGCCATGAGACACCAACAATGACTACTGAAATGATTATGCTATTATCTCTATTGCTTAAAAAGTACAATTCTATTCTTCTCAATACAAACACCCTATAATATACCGTATTTAACAATTTCACTTGGGGAATTTAAAACTGAAATATTAGCTTAAATAGGATCTAATTTTGCTCTCTAAGCCATCATGACAGCATATTCCTTTCATGAAAACCTAAACCACCTGTACAAATGTATTTTGTACACCGCAAAACATTAAAACAACAAAAAAAACTGAACCTAAAATAAACTGTACCTTGCATGATGGCAGCACATTCATATTGTAAATGCAGACAATACAAACCACAAATCCCAAGAATTCTTACACGTTACTCTAAAACAGTTTTGTAGGTTTTGGTTATACTTTATGTTGCCTCAGCTTCTGTTCTAATGCTAAAGATCTGTAACTAATTTTAAAATTAGATTTTCTTTGCTATTATAATGCATTTTTATATGTAATGTATTAATATAACACATAACACATGGTAAAAGTCCTAAACAATATGTGCAAAGAGATGTGTTATGTCTCAGGAAATGTCTTTCAAATGATTTCTGTGATTTCTGCTGCCGGAAACTAAAAAGTTTGCCCTCAGCTCACCTACAGATTTCTGTCCCCCATCACCTATATACAAATGAGATGCAAACACTGTGCAGAAGTGTTGTCGTTTCAGGTGGCTGAGCAGCGAAGTGGTGGTGGGTCATGCATGACTGAATCTGGAGTGCTTTAGCCAGATATGGACACCAACATTTCCATACAAGCAGAGATTTCAGGGGCACCCCAAATCCAAGCAGAATACTTCCTGTGTTTTCAACCGTATTTGGTAGAACAGTGCTCAGGTTTTCAGCACTATTACTTAGTGGTACTACCACGGAAAGTTTGCATCTTTATTAGTTTAGTTTCAGGAAAGGGCTTGAGTCTTGAGACAGAAACACCTACACAGAGATTGTGTTTTCTTTTGCTTTTTAAACAGATTAGAACTAAGGTTTAAATGAGAAAAGAGCATGCAAAACATGTGGCAAATGAGCCCTTTGACTGTCACACACATGTTATTTGCCATGTTTCCATTTCATGTTCTTATTTACTATGCTTCTCTTTCATGGTGGTGTTATTATGATTGTCTCTATAATAGAGCTTTGTATTAAAACCCTTATTTGCTTAAGCTTGACGGTTTGCATATACAAGCTATTAGGTAGGCAAAAATGAATCAAGAAAGTGGTGGTGTAAGAAAGTGAGTAAAAGCCTTGCAAACACATTAAAATATGAACTACAACTAGAGGGGACAAATGGTGACTATACATTTAAATCTTTAAAATTTAGTTTTAAAGTTTTAACCAGAGATCAAAGAGAAGAAATTTTTTCTGACTGCTATTATTAAAGAAAATGAGGCAGAATTTTGTCATTGTCAACACTGACATTGTATACTGTATCAAAAGAGCTTATTCTATAACTACAGTAACACTATTGTGATTATATTGTGTGAACAGAGTATAGTATTTAAAACATCTTCTTCTTCATCATCATCATCATCATCATCATAATAATAATAATAATAATAATAATAATAATAATAATAATAATAATAATATGTTTACATATTTTTTAAAAAACATAGCTTAAGTTAAGTGAAGCAGGGGAAGTGCAACAAGTTTAAGCTAGCGGAAAAGGTAGAAAATGTAACAATAATGTTAGCATAGCCAGATAAAAATCCTGAGATTTCTTTTATAGACAACACATGGGGTTGTATTTCTTTTTTTTTTGTGTAATACTCCAGAATCTGACCTATTGATTGTGTCAGTTGTTGTTCTCAATGTTCAGATTAGCAGTTCCTTATTTTGTATTTGTTTATTTAGCAATTTCTTCTTAACTTAGAAGTGTAACAATTCCTTGTTGTAATATTGTTTAATACAGTTACATTATGTTTGTCTGGACTGAAATGATTGTTTTAATAAAACATTGTAATTCAATTAATTTGTTAAGATTTTGACTCAAGTGTTAAAAGAACATGATAACTATTATATTGTAGTGGTGTTTTCTTCTGTAATTTACTACTATCAATACATAGTTGTTTTTTTATTTTGCACTATTTGCCATAGTGTAAAGAAACATTACAATAAGAATAATGTAAATATTAATTACACTAACCATTTAGGAACTCTGCTGACAATTAAATGTCAATGTACAAGGACATTTTACCATGTATCATTACAATTTATTACATATACGATAATATAAGAAAAGTGCAAAAGGGAATAATAAAGGCTGAATTTATCACCACAAATATACTTATCTGAATAGTGTAGCAAAATAGCTATACAAGCACAACTCACTCTAAGCTGTAGTCTTTTAAGAATGCATCTCACAGGTCCTGGATATTTTTACACACTGGGTTTCAATGCTGACTCGGTTTCAAGCTTTTAGGAGATCATGTGATAGACTGTATGCCATTAATAACGATTTTACCATATACAGGTGCTGTTTTACAGGAAAGTGGAATTAGATAGGCTCTCTCAGATTAGATTATCCTTTTTTCTTTTAAGTGGGTGGAAAATTGCTTTAACCCCATTGGCATAACGTCCCTGCTAAGACTCTAGCCAGGCAGACATATAACTGCATATAAGCAAAATACTGTGCAGTTTTGTTTTACCTGTTCCATTCATTGATACGTACACAACACTGACTTCAGGGCAGCTGGAATTTCACATTAACATTCATAACAGACATGTTTACACTTTTTTGGACGACTAACTGCTTTACCTGCAAAGGTATTGCACAGACATTTTATCCTTTAAAGGTGGATTACATTCATCAGTTATGCAACTAAATATCTTTCCTATTAGTTTCATAATAGTTGCTGAACAATATAACAAGATACCAAATGTAGACATTATTGTGCTTATTGAGAGTGTCATGGTATGTGATATATGTCATAATATCCCAATTTCACCACGAAAGATTACATTGCAAAAAATTATGTGGCTATTGCACTAAAGTGTCTTGTCATCAGCTTTTTAGTTATACTCACTGGAGTCTTTCATTTGTAGGTGGGGGGAGGCAGAGCCACAGCGTGGCACTGCTAGTTTGGCTGACTGGCCATGTCTATCACAACCATTGTTGACCAGCTGCTATCAGATTGAATAAGAGTATAAGACATTGTGGTGAAGCTTCAGAGTTTTTATCTGAAGGTTGGAATATATAAAGCTTGCCTATATATGTTACAATTTCTGTTGCATATTTCAAATATGTTTATTTATATTTAATAATTGGCCATTGGTCATATTAACACTTCTTAAGATAGATTCAGTAAAAATGTATTATGCTGATAGACATATTTTATTGCTCATTTCCTTTAAAAATAGGATAATATCTTGAATATTTCCAGTATAAAATGAATATTTTAGGAATATGTGTAATGTTTGCATGGATAACTATTTTCACTTAATGAGGAAATCTTCTTCCCACTCACCTCTGCTTGGCTTAGACTCTTTCCAGAAGAGCAAGTGCTGTGAAAAACCTGTAAACTTGAAAATAAATAAACAAGTTTAAACAGATTATGGCACAGTCAGACAGAAAATACCTGCCGGTCACAGACCTGTGGAAATTGGCAATACACCAAACAATGTTCAGACAGCTGTAAATGTCATACTAATATAAAAAATGAATAAAAAACATGCCCAATAAACATGTATCTATCTATCTATCTATCTATCTATCTATCTATCTATCTATCTATCTATCTATCTATCTATCTATCTATC
>JAOVVH010000032.1:22927109-22943202 GCA_028566435.1 Scorpiodoras heckelii | reverse complement strand
TGTCTGTCTGTCTGTCTATCTATCTATCTATCTATCTATCTATCTATCTATCTATCTATCTATCTATCTATCTATCTCACTCCGCACTGTTTGCTCTTATTTAGCTTAATGTTTCCGTTCTTATCTTACAAGGTGAACTTTAAATTGACTTTAAATCTAAACCGTAGATAACCACTATATTTGATACCGGAACGAATGCAGTATTTAAGCTTCATTGCAAGGAATATGTTTATGCTAGCACCCTGTAGGCTAGTCATTTTGATGCCATTTATTTCTTGTATATTATTTCAGTTTTAATCAAGCTATTTTTAGACCGACTTTATTGTTGTGCATAGCAATGCTTTCCTGCTTTATTAATGATCAAGCAAAAATTATATTTAAATATTTGTAATATTTTAATTAATTCTGACTGTTAATGATCAATAAATAAAATCTTTGAATCCATTTTTTCTTTATCCTTCTTTTTCAGCTCTTGTTTTTTTAATGTACTTTGTGATTCACAGAGAAATTCGTTGCTTTAAAACTCAGAAATAAACCAAGTGTAAGTATTGGGTTGACCTCTGCTCACGTGACACGGCCTGTTGGATACTTTTAGAAGCCACGAGGAGACACACACCTTTGTGTGTGTGTGTGTGTGTGTGTGTGTGTGTGTGTGTGTGTGTGTGCGTGTGTACGTGTTTGTGTGTTTACATACGGCGGAGTGTATGGAGGGCACAAATCACTATACTAAAGAAGTGCAAGACTAGAATGAAAATGATTAACATAATATTTTATTAAAGAATTGTTCAACAGCCAACTCTTAACAAGAAAATCAATGTAACTACAAAGATCAAATGAAGGTTTCTTCTTTAAAAAAGAAAAAAAGTTTCGCTATACTGTCTAATTTCCGACTATGCTGAAACGGTTTGATTCCCTTGCCTCGCACCCTGTACAAGTCAAGTCGTTCATGTACAAGGGTAACGTAAACCTAACTGTCTAAAAATACAATAACCAAAATTAGGTACAATGACAAGAACACAATATCTTTTCCTTATAACAGGTAAATACTAAAAAAAGTACAGTTCTTCGATATAAATACATGAGGGATAAATAATTAAAAAAAGAAAGTATTTAAACTGGCTATAACAAATAAATATATATTTATGAATGTTCGTTTGAACACATACCGAAAGACGCTGATTGAAGGTCTTTCGCTTCAAAATAAGATTTACTTTTTCCTTACCCATCAAAATGTAAACTCTAAGTGCAACAATGATGCCTAGCCGAGAAAGCATTAGGCGTAAACCGAAACGTCTACACCATTGCTTGGCATCTCGGACATGCATTTTGTTCATTTATACCCTGTTTCCACGTTAAGTCAAGACATGAGAAAATGTCTGCCTTTCTCATTAGTGAAAGCTAATGTAAGCAAACTCAATGGGGGCGGGGGGCAAGAAATGGACGAGGACGAGGGAGGGGCACAACCATTTGAGAAAGGGAGGGGCGACAATGTATTAACTAAATTCTCAAATAGTCTTTGTTTACCCTGTATCATTTTGTTCAATATTACCCAATTTTAGTCGGTTTGCGATAGAGGGCCCTATGCAGCATAGTGCGAAAACAGTATTTAACTTAACAATCCGAAAAAATGTAGACTGAAGACTTGTAATACGTAAAGTTACTACGTACACACTTATGTTGATGCTTTTAGGCAGATGAATTAGAAAAAATGACAGTTTAGCGAATCTGATTAACAAAAAGAGGTATGTGGAAAAAGGGAAGTGAACAAAAACAATCCAGTGGTTTCCTAACGCCGGCTTCAAGAGTTTGCTGCGCTCCACCCTCAAGCAGTTTTTACAGTAAAGAACTTGGCAATAGGCTGACAATACACGCATGCCAACGATGGCGTAGAAGGGAGTCACACAGGGTCATACAGAAAAATAATCTATCATTTGGCATACACTATCCACACTCACCCACTATTCATAATCTTTGTTTTTAGTAGGGCTTTCAGAGCTATGCATACAGAACTGATTGTAAGATGTCTTCTGAACAAATGAATGATCACAAGCGAATGAAAGGACAACATCAACACCAACTGCTGTGATTGAAACGGCAAGAAACCACTGGATCATCTTTTTCAACCCCATTGCATCGTCCCCTGGGTTCATGTTTGCTCGTTTGTTTGTTTTCTTCTTCTATTTTAATTTCTGTTTTGTTTTTCCCCCAAACCTGTTACAGATGCGTCAGCTTGGGTGCTTCTTGAATTCTACCCTGAGAAGGATGGTGCGCTGACAAATCTGTGTATGTCGGATGTGTATCGCACGCTCCGTGGTGCTGGTTAGCCGACATCTGTGTCGCACCGTTGTAGTCCATGCTGGCAGATTGGTGGTGTGGCAGGTGGTTGAGGCTGTACATGGAGGGCCCAGTGGCCGGCATGGCATCCACATAGTTCCCTCCTACGTACACGGGGCTACCCTGCATGTTAGGGGTCCCATAGTTGCCACTGCTACCCTGTAGCCCATGTGGGTCATATTCTGGTCCTGTGTTGCCATACTTCTGTTGCGAGGGACAACCTTTCATAGAATTTTGATAGGATGATGACATGGCATACGCGTTTTGATGAGGCTTGTTGAAAGATGGTGGCGACGGCGCGTCATAGCTGCTCATTGAGTGCATCGAGTTCATAAAACCGGCTGAGGACTGCATTGGCAGGGGTGGGCTTCCGGTTGGGGATGGCCCCCCTGAGGAGGATCCCATGCCTTTCGACTTTTGATCCTTTTTGTACTTCATGCGTCGATTTTGGAACCAGATCTTGATCTGCCTTTCGCTAAGGTTGAGAAGATTGGCCATCTCTACGCGTCGAGGCCGACACAGGTACCGATTGAAATGGAACTCCTTCTCAAGTTCCACAAGCTGTGCGCTCGTGTAGGCTGTGCGCGCTCTCTTGGAAGCCGCGGAACCCGGAGGGCTTTTCTCGCCGCCGCTGCTCTCCGCTGGGTTGGGAATGAAATAAAACATAATTACTACAAGCGGCAATTGAATGCATCGTTCCCCTTAATAAAACAGGCCACGAAAAAATTTACCCCTTGATACTGGTTGTCAACACTTCATAACTGGCATTTATTAATAGATGCGTGTCCTAACACTGACCGGGTATATGTAAATTGTATTATGACCAAAAGCCCACGGCCAGTCGTGTCGTGAGGTAAGCTAGATTATATTTGGTGATTGTAGTCACGCTTGCTTCGGGAAGGTATTACATGAATTTGTGCATGTACTAGCCCAAAATACTTCAGCAGTGTGATCTATAGGGCCTCAGAAATAACACTAATAATTATTTACATTTTAACCATCTTTCTCAGACTATGTAAATATTATCACATTTATATAGCAAACATTTGCATGATTATTTATATTTTATTACCCCTTTTCAGCTCGTAACCCCTCCCCCATGCTATTTCTACTTTAACGTAACACCTATATGCTGGTCAACATCTGTCCCAGGCGAGCAGGAGCAGGTGGGGTTGGGAAGGGAGTAATCATTAAAGGGTAAGGAGCGGTTGGTACACACACCATTAGCTGAGCTTGCGCTGGGAGAGCTGTTTTTTTGCTTTGTGTTCTGACGTGACTCTTTCATCCAGGGGAAGATCTGCTTGGTAATGGTCGGGTTCTGGGCGAGTGTGGACGACTTGGTGGAGGATTTAGTGGTAACTCCACCGCCAGCCCCACCACTGCCGCTACCACCTGGCTGCTGGGGGGCACTAGATCCAGTTGGGTTTACAGGATTTTGAGGAGGAGAAACCTGGGGAGGTTGGTGGTGTTCAGATGGTAGACTGGGACGCATACAGCTGCCATTGAGCTCTTTCATCTTGGAGTGCTGTGATTGTGTTTGCGCGCTGGTGCCTAGCGACTGCAGTGAGCAGGCAGACCTCTGGTAATCACCATCGAGGTGTGCCGAGCTCGGAAAAGCCGCTTGCTGGGCCTCATAACTGAAGCCATTGGCCCCTTGATACGAATAACCTCCGAATAGTGTCGAGTTGTCGTAGTAGGTGGTTTTCTGCATTTCCAAAATTCGTGTTACCGGCTACCAGGGTCCTGACGACCTTCTGGAAGAACATTGGCACCCGATGTCACGTGACGGTCTTTTTCCAACGGCCTCTTGGAAGCTGACCTGAAAGGTTATAAGAGGCACATAATAAGAGGGGCGCAAGGTAAATCCATCTTACTGCGCTGAAAAGCGCCATGACATGAATAGCGCGTTCCCACAATGCAGTTTGCAGATGCTATGTCGGGCAGTGCTGGACTGCAGTCTTTCTGCAAGAGTCTCTCTTTTACACAGCATTATCAATAATAATTTTTTTTTGAATGATCTTTTTGCTTTTGATGTCTCGAATAAATTTCTAATCAAACGGTTAAATTACTTCTCTGCCTTTATACAGAGAAAGGTATTTAACGTGAATGGTGATTAAAACATATGTAATAATTTGTCATATTGTTGCCAATAAAATTTATATCTTCTTGTTGCCTTTTTGTTGACATAAATGGAGTTCGCAAGTAATAATTACTGTGCAATTAATTTCTAAAGGTCTGGTGATATGTTTTGTTTTTGACTAATTAATTTAAAGTATTTTTTACTTTGTTTTATTATATGTTTATTCATGTTCTCAGTTACAGCCAACAGAAAAGCACACATTTAATAAAAAATCCTGTAGATGTGTTTCCTTTATTTAATTATTTATTTAATATCAATACAGTTAAGGTATAGTTTGGGGGGGTTGTTTGTTTGTTTGTTTGTTTGCATATTTAAGGCTAACGAAGGCTAACCAAAGCTAAGCAACACAGAAGCGTTTTCTTCCTTCTAGAAAAGCATAAAAGCTCATAAAATACCTGGGATCTAAAAAAATGTTTAGCAGCTCAGACAAATCAATGAATATGTCTCATGCATAGAGGCTATTTCCAGAGGGCTTTCTCGAGTTACACACAAATGTATTTGGTCAACATTAAAACCCTGAAAACCCAGCATTGTTAAGGAGTGGACTCTTAAAACGCGGCGTAGAAAGACATCCCCGGAAGCCCTCTCTAAATATGATTCATGATGGTCGCTGACCAAAAATAGACTAATCTAATCCCGGAAATGGCCAAAACCTCCTCTCCTGGTGCAGGGTTGGTTGAAAGGACAAGGCGAGGTTATTCGCTTAAACACTTATAGGCCCCTGGCATTCATTTAAATTTACTAGTCAAAGAGAGAATGATAAAATAAAGCGATAATTTAAAAAACTACCTATAGCTTTGTCCACTAGTTTACATAGGGTTTATGCTAAAAATTAACAAACGTAACGTCAGCGTCACCTAGCTTAAATGTAAACAAAACCATTAATATCACTTCAACTATAAAATAGCGTTATGTTTAATAACTCTTGCAAAATAGCAAACTATAGGCTGTTAACAACAAATAATTAAAGCAACCATAAGACGTTGTTTTATATTAGCTTATTGCATATGATAGTCATCGTCTATCTTTTAAAAGCAGAACACGAATTGTGCAAATTCAGTGCAATTGGGAAAAATACTAAAAATTAATATTTTGGCTATTATTAGGATATGGTCTATCAGGTATGCGGTTATTAATTGTTTAACCATTAACTTCATTTAATTTAATGCTATTTTAAAAAATCTAATAGGCCAGAACAGCTTCTTGAAAAACAAACAAAACAAAAAAAAAACAACAACATGCAGTTGTGGTTGTCAGTGAAACGAATTTGTTTAAGCACCGTGGAATTGCATTAATTTGTAAAGTTGAAATGTTAGATATTAAACGAGGCACGTTTTGGATGTGTCTGTTTATATAACTGAGAACCTGAACTACAGCTTTTGGACATAAACTCTCAACACGTCACAAATGTAGCTCATTCATCTTCGATGAGGACGGACGGAATCCATGGAATTGTTCAGGGAAGGGGGGTGGTACTAGGCCTGTAGATATCAAATCATATCGTAGTTCCATTTAATGGAACACGTAATGTCCTGGCCGTCTTGTTACGGCAACACAACAACCAACTTTTCTCTAGATTCAACCTTAACACGATTATGGAGTCAAGAGAGGATGTGGTTGGAAGAAAGGGGCTAACCCGTGAAACGTCAACAAAACAACAGGGGAGAACATCGCTTGGACGCCCCTTAGCTATCGGACACGGAATTTTCTACAGAGTATATCAAAATAACACAATAACAAAAAATGATTATTTGTATGTAGACTAATAAGAATTTAATTAAGATCCTCAATATTCGTTTTCTCAGAGCCCACACTATTGCAGAAAGGGGTCGGGACAATCGATTTCTATACCAAATAAAGCAGCACTACAGTGTCACTCGAGATTATTTGTGGAAATCTGGGAAATCGGCGACACTTTCCGATTGTCACTTAGCTATACAACATTTAATCGTACATAGCATATTTATTCCATAATGCATTAAAATCAAACACATACATTTGCACCAAAGGCAGTGGGTCAATGGGTAACAGTGAGTAATTCGCTGTTGTTGAGCAAAATGTGAGCCTGAAGAAATGAATTTGTTAGGCTATGAAACCATCTAGATGGGTAAAAAGAGGACTGCTGCCTGGAAGCTTAAAGCGTTGTGAACTCTTCTTGAACCGCGTTTTCAGTCGTATGGTCATAAATCACTAGGGCACACACACCGCCATTCACAAACTGATAGCCTATTTCAAACCATCTTACCTTAGCCTCTGACGAGCGACATCCGTGCAGGCACCATGTTTTTTTTCCCATTCGGTCAGTCTGCAATCAAAGGGAAAAAGCCGAAAGCGCGTCCTCGTTTCGATATTTCAGTTAGGAAGCGAGTGACTTACGGAGGGTATAACGAGCACGGCTGGCCCGCGCCACAGTGGGGGCGCTCCTGGTTTGATCCTCTCGACTGGATTAAAGGGGGAATACGGTTTAAGCACGAAAGATCTGAGGTATGCGAGGAGAACGGCAAATGGACAGGCAGCGCTGCTCCTGGCCGCCCTGTCGACTGGTACGCCCTGCTCGCTGATAACAATGGCCTCAGATTTCGCTTCCTTTACCCGCTCTCCTCTCACTCACCGTGCAAACCCGAACATCATAATCCGAACGGGGCTCTCGAGTCCCCACCGCCACATTTCCCCGTTGACTTTCGGGTTCTGGCATGTGTGCGTGCTATTTTCGCCCTTTACTCCCCATTTGGTGGGTTATTGTATTGTCATCACAGGCCTCTCCGGCTGTTTGGAAATAACGGGGGTGGCTTTGAATGTGCCAGGCGCGAGCGTTAATCCTCATCAAACAGCGTCACCAGTGAAAAATTATGCTAATTGCAGGCGAGTAGGACAGGAGGACCTACAAGCGGAAATCCACCTCTTTTCATCCCACTCCTCACTAGTTGAGGTGTCAGGCTATGCTCATGTGTAGTTAGGTAATATAAAAAGGATATGAGAAAAAGTCATTTGTTTCCCTTCTTAATCCATCGATGCATAATGAATGACAAGACCGAGCTTTTGTGGTGCTGGTCTTCTGTTAGATTTCTACAGAAAACGAATTCTGACTGTGTTCTACCATATATTTTCCAACAAATCCAACTTGTGCAACTTATGCGCAAAATATGAAAACAGGTTGGGAGGGGGTCGGAGAACAAGAGAACAGACAGCAGGCGGACTTGAAGGGAGGAGTGTGAAAACAAAGCATTCAAATAGATGCTAGATGATATTTTTTACGTATTTAACCACGCCGACGAGCCCTGATCGCACAATTATAACTCGGCTAAGGAGCACACGTTAAAAATGTACCAGTCGTATCTGACTCATTTTATATACACTAAGTAGGACTTGGAAGATTCTTTTAGTAAATCAACAGAGGGAAATACACAAAAAAGGCAAATGGAGTGGACAGCAAAATGGAAACAAAACATGATGTTTTATAATCTCTCTCTCTCTCTCTCTCTCTCTCTCTCTGTGTGTGTGTGTGTGTTAGTATTTTTATTATTCCGGACACCCCCATGGCTAAGATTTATGACTTCTACCACTCGCCGACAGCTGTAAACAGTCAATTGTTAAAAGGTGATTTGCAAATAGGTACTTGAATAGGGAACATCAGCAACGATGTGGGAGGAAGGCAGGAGGCAAAAATGTAGGTGTCTGCAACTCTTTTCGTTAAGAGCATTGTTCCCAACTTTGCAACTACCACTAAATTTGTGACAGGGATCCACTCCAAAGATTATCAATTAACTTAGACGTGGGCTGAAGATACGAAAGAAAACTGTTTTTTCCCTAATAACACTATTTGTTTATATAGCAAACATATCTAGGGTAACATATTTAGGGAAATATTGTTATACTCGTGTAGATTGTGTGGATTACCTAAGGACCGCGGTTTTTCTAGTTGCTGGACGGTATGTTTTGTTGTGTTTGAAATGTTCGTGTTTTTTGTGAGGTATATCGTAGTGGCGGAATACTGGAATAGAAAAACAGAAATAAATGAATTTATTAGATAAAAAGGTCTTACATGCACATTGAAAAATTAGCGAAAATCTTAAGACATCAGTAGGCTATGTTTAAACGCAGTCTTTTTAGGTTATCGAATATTATATCAATTTGGAACGATATAGCTATAAACGATTGAATTGAAATAACTAAATACTCTATTTATACAATTAACCTTGTAATCTTGCGTTAAAATCCCGTTTTATGGTATTGTACATTGGAACCCCAGCAAATGGAAAAATAATTACTGCGCTGTGGTTGATATTGTTGTTCTTGTGTGTTTATTTACACATAAGAAAACAGGCTAAGAATGTTATTACAACGTGGAGTGACAGTGGGAAGTCTTGATCATTCACCTTTTGCCACGCGATTCTGCCTTTTGAATGCTCAAATTCACAAAGTTTGCATGGATATAATCCTCGACGAGATTTTAGTCATAGGTCTTCCTTCTATATTTTTTCAAACCCTTTTTAGTATCATTGTAATGCAATAAGCAATTATATGCACAAAATTCCACACCAGGAAAATAATCTTTGGCCATATGGCCATTGCAGCAGCACTAAGGACATGTACACAAAGGATTTACATTGATTAATCGTTCTATACAGATCATAAAGATTGAGGAGATTTATTAACAACTTCATTATGAGTGCATCCATTTAATATTGTAGAAACCTTTTGGTGTATGCGCTATTTAAATGAGAGTTCACGTTTATCTTAACAATTAATATAAAACATTTTAATACGAAAAATATAGCGATGTAAATGCAAGCATGATTCTTGTTTACTTTGTAGTCAGTATTATTTCAAATCGGTTCATACCGGTTGCAAAATTCAAATCAATAATTCCCATAATAGACTATCAATGCAATGACTCGGACATAAGAGGGAAGGTGTTTCGTCAAGCATGGAATCGGATAGATATGAATTACGGTCACATGTTACAGTTAAATAGCTGGATCACTTACCGAGATAACGTCTTTCACGTCTAGATTTTATGCAAGGATACAGCTTCCAGATAACTCGAAGGAACTAAAGATAGAAAAAGAGCACAAAGATGCAATCAAAATGTTCGCCAAAATGTTTTAAACCCTACATACATAGATATTTGAAGCAATTTTAGAACTGACCGCCGTTACCGTACCGTTAATTTCAAATTATGCGTGGGTATATTTCGAGGCCATCGCAGGTATAAATATAATCCTTGCATCAGCAACGAACAAGATTTCTGGCATTTTTAATTACATTCTTATTTCGCATATCATAATTTCGTTTCAGAGTCTGTCCTTAATCATGGAAACCAAACTTAAGAAACAGAAGCAGCTATTAAAACCGAAGCAGATATTAAATTTCATTTACTTCTAATTACATATGTAGATGTGCATATTTGCTTTAAAATAAAGGTAAACCAAATATTCTCTGGATAACAAACAACCAATCTAACATATATCAATTTGTTCTTTAAGTCAAAAAGGCACCAACAACAACAACAGCAAAAACAACAACAACAACAACAATAAAATAATAATCATCATCATACTTATAATAATAATAATAATAATAATAATAATAATAATAATAATAATAATAATAATAATAATAATAATAATAATAATAATAAGCTGTAGTGCAACTAAATAAAGAAAATTATAAAGGCATCGAGCATGTCTCGGTGACCATAAAACATGATTCCCACCATTCTGGTTAAAAATCCTCCCTTTAAACAGTTTTTAATCCAAAAGAGAGCCTTAGAAAATCGAAAATGGATATACATTAGGCGAGGGCCTAAGAAGAAATGGAATGAAATGGCCTTGCTTGTCTGCATAGTAGCGCTTATTAAAAGTGGAATAAAAACGTCGGACGCTCCCGTTCGCCGGCTCCTGACAGCTACACCAAACACATAAATCAAAACGAGGATTCCCCCGACCTCCCCGACTCTGCGGCCTATAGCGCTATAAAGTTATTTATTGCATCTCCGCACTCACGCACGCCGTTGGCTCGCGTCCATCCCCGGCGCCCTTTCAAACACTAAACGGCCAGTTTTGGGTGGTTTTTGTCCTCGCTAACACGCCAACAACTCGCAGTCTTGCTGGACTAACCTAAAGTTACCTAGAAAGTGAAGGGTGATCCTTCCCCCGCAAGCACGAACGCTGCTGTGCTCAGAACAAAGGGAGGAGGCAGCTTCCAGCCAGAAGAGCTGATGAGCCAATTTTTAGTGGGGGAATTGGCCAGAAAAGAAGCAAGACATCAACGATATTTTACTCGAAACAGAACCAGACTCAAATCTACTGAACGAAAGCCACCAGAAGGTTTCGATTATTACAAAGGGTATCGAAAAAACGGACCATAACAACTGCAGGGCTCGCCTCGGTTCATTTCTGCAGGCTTTGCAACAAAGGACTCCTGCATAATTTATCAAAAATGCATATTAAGTGGATGCCCGAGCTTTAGGGAGCCGAGGTCTCTTTACCAGACACAGAATTTCAATAAAACTAATGCTTTGCTCCAATCCCATATTACTGACCTAGCCCACTCTCAGAGCAGCTCACACAGTAAACATTTAAACGTCCAACTTTATTGGCAATCTCTCTCTCTCTCTCTCTCTCTCTCTCTCTCTCTCTCTCTCTCTCGCTATGACATTAGATTACCCAGACTTGCCTGCAACACATTCAAAACATAGCAAAGCTGAAAAAATATATAAACTCTATACTCTAGAGTCCATTTGTCTAATTCGTTTAACCAAATGTGACAACTTTGGTTTAAGCGGAAATAATGCTTGCTATATATATATCTTCTTTGCCTTTGAGTTCTGACGGATGACACGAAGCTTTCAACACGCCAAACTTGCAAACGCCTAATCTTTAGCGTTAATGGAGGTTTCGGCGAGTGCTGGGAGAGTGAGTGAGCAGTGGGCTTGGTTTCTGACACCCACGTATGTAGCCTCATACAGTATACATGCCCGAATTAGAATTAACTCTCGTTCGAGCACTGACCTTCCCTAAATTCTCTGTTCGATCCCCAAGTAACTTCAAGTAAGCTATAACCATGTGCTATGGGGATTTAATTTTTGTTATATAGCATACTTTTATCATAAACAAATTTCACTTTCACTTTCACTTCTCGTATTAAATGAACTAAATTTTGATGTTTCTGCATATATGTTACATAAGCATGTTACGAAGTATAGTATAGAGATGGCCTATGATAACCTCGTTTACAAGTGCTTTACATAGTTTGCGCTACCACTAAAATCCCTGGCTTTTTGTGGAAGAAGTTAATTTTTAAAGACCAACGAGGCTCACGATGGGTAATATTTAACTTGCTCTCAATAGAAAAGCACAAAGAGGACGATTGGAGGAATCTAGGTCAACGGAGTCTCATGGCCTGTGGGCTTGAAAAGTGCCAGTTCCACGAAATATGACAAACGACTCAGGAGGCCTCTACTTCATGTGCTGGTTGTTGTATTGACACCTCTGCTTTATAAAATATAGTGAGTAAAGTAACATCAGCATGGAAGGTACTAAAATTTGTCCATGTAAAATAAACTCAGCTGTAGATTTGAATAAACATGCAAGTGGCAGCTGTTGAATCAACGTTAAGGTTGTATACCACTGCAGTAAAAACTGCTTCCCGTAAATAGTCACCAGAATTGTGAAACAAAAGTATGCACTCTTTCTCTGCACTCTTTCTTACACATACAAATATGTGGATTACGGAACATGACAGACATTACATTTCAAATAACCTAACATTCTCACTTTCTCTGGTGTTGTTTATGATAAAGTCAATTAAATCATAGGGATATACAGTTTTGTGGGTTTTGCTGAACATGTTATTTACAAAGCATAAACCGTATACCACAATATAATTTTCCTGTCTCACTAACTACTGTGATTAGCACAACAATTCCTTGAGCTTGGGGTACAAGGATATCTCAAGAATGTCTAGCATGTTTCCCCCAGAATAACGTTATTAACAGACAATGTGTATACGAGGCACATATTTGATGTAATTATTCGACGAACGGGTTAGTACAGAAATAAATAAATACTTTCTACAGTTAAAGTAAAGTAAACTTCTCAACCTATACTTGACAAGTTGACTTTGACTGGATTAAATGTGATAGAAAGACCTACCTGTAGAACTATGCCATTCTGAACTATTCTGCAGGTGATAGAACAAAAATGGTACAAACAATAAATTAACCTGTTGTGTCAGATTACTTGTTTTCAGCTATATAAAGGAGCAACATGTGTTCGGGAATTCGAGAGGGATACTATCATATCCTCAAAACTAACGGTACGATATTATGGACAACTGTGAAAGCATGAAATAAACTGGCTTAAAACCCTACAAATGAACAAGTGATGTGAAGACAACTCAAAGACATAGTTTTATTTCTTCATTTAGCACACGTTCCCATACCTAAGGTGTAGAAATGCTAAATGAAGATCTTAAGTTTCAGTATAATCATCCGCCTAGAAGCCACATCTGAATTATTAGTCATCGCTTTGTTAAGTCAGA
This sequence comes from Scorpiodoras heckelii, assembly GCA_028566435.1. Classification (NCBI taxonomy): domain Eukaryota; kingdom Metazoa; phylum Chordata; class Actinopteri; order Siluriformes; family Doradidae; genus Scorpiodoras; species Scorpiodoras heckelii. Next base: position 22,930,184 of record JAOVVH010000032.1, on the reverse strand, counting down.
CTGCTGTGTGTTTCAGGAACGCACTTATTTCCTAGCAACATATTTCATAGCAACATAGAATCTTAATTTTAAAAATGAGAGACAGAACAAATAGTGAGCATAAACTGTGCATATTGGGATTCCGGTACCAAAATAAGGGGTGGGGGGCATGAATCTAAACTGGGAGCTGCTTGAGTAAGCAATCCTTTCTTCGGGTCATAAATCACTACAGCATGCCTCTTCTTCGAAACTTTTATAAGGTGGTGTAAAGCCTAGAGAAACTTAATTGAAAGGCTAGTTACAAATAACGATAAAGAAGACTTTTAGAGCATGTAAAGGTAACATTAAGCCCTGCTCAGTTACCTATTTGAAGGCATCTATCGTCAGCTGTTTGAAAACAAAAGGTTTTCGAGCCTGGGCACACCCAGGGATGGCTCCAGCCTGAGACACACAACGGATAATTAATGACTTGTCGGCAGAGGAGCTCAGGACACTAGGAAGAATCCAGGCATGTGGTGTCAGTTGGAGCTTGCAAACCTTACCTGACTTCCAGCATTCCTTCAGTCTCTTCAGCGAAAATGGCCCTGGCTTTGGAATATTTGTTCAAGACGCCCATGGAACAGATGAAAAAGTCACGGAATGTATTTTTCCACAACAGTTTCTGCGGGCTTAGAACGACGGGAACGAAATCTTAGCCTTCTTGCTGTACTAAAAATCACACGATTGATTTTAAAAGAAGTATTTAAAAAGTATATAAATTCGTCCGTTAGTATAGTAAAACAAAATCGCGCGTCTTGGACAGAGACGTAGCTAGAACGTCCTAAAATGAATGGTTTTTAGTGCACCTTCTTTTATTATCTGCAGAATTCCGGACTCTACCAATTCTCGGCGTGTGTCTCGTCAGAGACAGCAGTAACCAGCAGGCGTAAGATTCCACCTCTACCATCTAGCTGCCTTTCTGCTTTTCACTGCCTGCGCGAAGCAGCGTGGATTGACACGGTGAACTAGTGAACCAGTGGACTGACAGAACACACAGGGTGGAGAAGACATCCTCTGCCCAACAGGGAACTGCATGGCTCCTGGGCCAACACATGGGACATATGGTCATTGCAACCTGGGGGCTTCAGCAAGGCGATCTATCTGATAGATTTTCCGAAGACAACTGACATTCTGATTGAACCCGAGTTCTAACTGCATGTTAAAAAATAGGACAATGGTCTTTTTTGATATTGTAAGTTTTTAAAATTAGCATTTTTCCAAATGTTATCTAATAATATGTTAAAAATTCGGAAGGTAAGCTAATGCACTTGGCCTTGTTCCTTGAATGCTTTGTGTGCTTCTCTTACCCAGAGATAAGAGAAAGAAAACACCCACGCGAAACCTCTCTCTTCTCTTCTCTTCTCTTTTCTCTCTCTCTCTCTCTCTCTCTCTCTCTCTCTCTCTCTCACACACACACACACACACACACAAGCACACACGTACACGCGCACACACGAATAATTGAACGTGAGAAATAGACAAAGAGGAAAGCTCACTTATCTAATCTTAAAAGCGTGAGGATAGTAAACGTGCTTTTTTGAGACGCCACATGAAAAGTTTTCATTACTCCGAAGATTCCAGGTAATTTTTTCTAGCTCTCTGACCCCGATCTAGAATTTAAGGTAAACCCTTCGCATTGGCGCTGGATATATTTTCTTTCTTTCTTTCATTTCTCATGCCATGCGTTTGCCATTATGTGCAAACCTTTATTAATTGGTGCGAGATTTAATATTGATTTATTATCAAACGAGGTCACGGAAACACCTGGAAAAGCTCAGATTAATCAGTATTCAGAAAGTTTTATCGTATTCTTTTGCTATTCAGATAACAAAGTGTCGCTTCATTCCAAACACAAAACTCTCTTATAAAAACGATCACTGACTATTACTACTATGCTAAGTTACCTGATATAAATGTAAACATAAGCCAAATAAAAATGTTTCTGTTACACTGAATTTACTTGTTTTTGTTGCAAATATTAAATATTGTACGGTGTTTTTAAACATTTGTCTTTAGATACATTTCATGAAAAATACTTCGACAAAGATGTCTTCTTTAAATGTACACAGAACTGCAGAATCTTTGGTGTCTATTTAGTCATAGTGTATATTTGGATATTGCTGTCATAATTTGGGCTCTTATTTTTATATGTAGCTGGCTATATACAGGACCAGGTCTATTGCTTTAACCTAAATTATTTCATATCACTGTTTTTCATCACACTTATAACAAACAAAATTTGTAATCTAATATTAAAAATACATTTCTCTGTTCTCTTCCTATTTGAGCTCTGAATCTGATCCCAATATGGCCACTTTGTGTATATGCATATGCTCTTATAATCACAGATAACCAAATGCTTTCCTCTAGAATGCTTTCCTCTAGGGTTAGGATTATACAGTCATAATTCTTGGGGCCTTGTTTACTTAGTGTTTTTTTTTTTTACCTTTGAAATATAACGTCCGTGACAAGTGATCAACAGCCATAGTAACAAGAACAGCAGCAGCAGCAACAACAACAACAACAACAGTACAACAACTACTAAAACTACTGTTACTAATAATAATTTATCATAACTTTATTTTAGAGATAGTACGTTCAAATCATAGCACGTTTACAAAAATATAGTTGCTCCTTATTTAACGCTATTTTGAATCCTTAACTCAACCACTCAACAGTTACAAAGGACAGCAGATACGAGAAACACGCTTGTTGAGGTCCTGAAAGAAAGGTACCCGAAGGTCCCATAAGCATCCTCCAAAATGAGCTTATTCCTGACACTCGGTCAGGCAACAAAAAAGCTACCCGAATATATTTAAAACTGTTTAGCCCATGCAACTACACACATTTTTAATTGATAACAGTCACATTCTCTTCTAATTTTGCTACAGAACATTGTTTTATGACCAAGATGAACAGACGTGCACAGGTAACAATAATAATCCCTAACAGTCATTAGGGAAATATTGCTACACTGCTTTTATTGTTGTTGTTGTTGTTGTTGTTATTATTATTATTATTATTATTATTATTATTATTATTATTATTATTATTATT
>JAOVVH010000032.1:22901381-22913960 GCA_028566435.1 Scorpiodoras heckelii | reverse complement strand
ATGTGTGTGTCTGTGTGTACTTTTTTGCGTTCCAAACTTCAATACGTCGTAACTAGAATGACAGCGTTATAATTTTGTTAGTTACACAAGAATAAAATACAATAAAACTGATAAATATGCCTAGATATTTTTAAGCAACATATAGACATATTATCTACTTATCCTAATGTGTACTTCATTCTAACTCACATTTCCATAGATAATTTTTCCTGCAGTGATGACACTTTCTTTGTCAGAATAGGTTCCCTACACGCTGTCTGCTGTATCATAGAGCTTCTATGATTCAACGTTTTCGTAAAAGAGACAAAGTTAAATTTACAATTGAGTTAAAACTTTTAAAAGAATACTCGTTGATTCATTAAAATCATTTGAAATGTTCATTCATTAAAACTAAAAATATATTAACATTTAATCACTTGCAATTTTACGTTTATAAAGAAGAAGAAGAAGAAGAAGAAGAAGAAGAAGAAGAAGAAGAGGAAGAAGAAGAAGAAATGCAGCTATATCATGCTTAAACTATGGCATCATTGTCGTTTGGCTATTACTGATTGGCCATTACAAAAGAGCCGGTCTCTTGGTCAGTTCTTCTTTTGCTCTAATCTCAATTTCATTATTTCTTGCTCGATTTTTCGATTTAGGTTTATTGTACTTTTAAAATGGTAAGGTCAACCTTTGGGCTAATATTACCTGGTAATATTGTTTGTTTGCTGGTTAGATTTTGTTTGTTTTGTTTTGGGTTTTTTTTTTAGTTCAGGTATTTTTATTGTATGAAATCAATACAGATTAACTACAATAACAATAATCTATATGGTTACATTTAGGATACCCTTATACGAAAAAAGGAGAAAGTTCGTCCTTTCTATCCACTCCAACCCTTTCACCTCCCGAGTCTCCGACCTCGCCTTCACCCCTTCTCCATCTCTCTCTAAAAGGCATTGGGACCTCGAGCCATCTGCCTCATTATAAGGTTAATGCGTACACAGGATCAGTGACTTCAGCCAAGGTACAAATATTCACCATATATACCTACGCGCACAAGTACTCAACTTTGTAGAACTCGAAATCAAAGTCATAACTCCGTTATGAAGGGGGGGGGGGGTTTAGCGACGTTCGCCAAACAGCACTAAAGCACGTGGTCCGCTCAGGCAAAACACCTGCGGAAGAGAGCGCGGCGATATGTAAATGAAGGGCCAATTTCTTTACTTACTTTTTTTGCCTTCGCGTGTCGTTTCTAGTTTCTCCGAGTTCGCTCTTCATAATACAGTCCTGTCGCCTTCTCCATATGCTGGACTCAAACGGGACGGGACCCCGTCTCTATTCCGAAGCCTTTTCTTCTGTCACGACGGTACCGCGAGCCCCACCGCCACCCACGCCCTCCCTTCCTCTTTTTTCTAACGCCACAGGTTTAGCCCGTGACCTCGCCGTGATACCTTCGTCCGTGCAACTCCCACTAATTTACGCAATCCGATCAAGAAAATGGTAAACAATATAACACCTGAACTACAAAAAAGAATAATGAAGTAAAACATCGATCTAATAATTTCGTACGCTGAAAGCCTCGCACAGTTCGTTTCCCGATATCTCTTTAACCTTTCTTGGCGTGAAGAAAGGGGTTTCCCCGCACAATGTAGCCTGCCGCCTCTCAGACTGCTAAAAATAAAATGCATGTTAGACTTGCTCCGTCGTGAGCATTAGACTACAATATCATTGGACGCTTTAAGGCATTTTGTTGTGGACTCTCAGGTTTTCGTATTAATCTCGCACTTTGGCAGTCTTTGTTAAACAGCGAGGCGTGTCACAAGTCCCAGTACATTTTAATATTTGTTAGACGCGCTGACCTGCGGTTCACCCCTTCTCTGGGTCTCTCCCACTCGCAAGTTCTATAGTAATGCATGCACAGTTTGCGTGCTTATATTGAATTGTGCCCAGGTCAGTACTTTCAAGAAAAATGACTTTGGGTGGGTAGTGGGGGCTGTCACTTTAAATATCTTTTGAAATCCACAAATCAGTTCAACCACAAAGCATTTTTTTTATTTTCTAAAAAACAAATAGAGCCTCGATCGGAAAACAAAGCTGTCTGTGGTGTGCATTTTAACACATATTCAGAACACTGCACCGCTTAAATCAATATGCTGTGATGAAATTCGTTTTTTAATTGCTGTGTCAACACAAAAGTAAACCATTTGTAGCAACTAGCAATAGGATGTTAAAATACCGTGGGTCGTTTTCTATTTATGGGATCATGTAAATATTACACATTTGCACCACAATAAAATGCAACAGGCTTGAGAATACCAAAAATGATAATGAATTGTATAAAAGAAGGCATCAGAAAAATCACAATGCACGCCACTTCTCTGCCAGGCAACGGCACATGCTACGGTGGAATGGAAATTAATTCGATGAACTCTGCGTGAACTCCAAAGGGGACGCGTATTCTAACACAATTATTCACCACTTATGCACTGTATTTTTCAAAATAGCAATCCGTTTAAAATGTTATCCTTGGCTAGCCTAGTTTGTCCGAATATTTATCTTAATAACGGTATTATGTATTTACTAAATTATAAATTTTCTCTTCACATTTTCGTCGTTCACTTGAAAATAGCTACGTTATTCACTAAGATTATCTTATGTTTAGATTATGTTTATGTTTAGATTATGTTTAGATTAGCATTTCGTCTTTATGTTTAGATTAGACGATTCAAATATAGCTACGGTGTTGTTCGAATAGGATATGTATAACCGTTTCTTTCAGTTTCAAGTCAAGTGTGTTCTGTTCTGTTATTAATTTTTAGCTTTACAATTTTTATTCCACGTGGATTTAGATTAGGCCTATTTGTGATGCTGTTGTGTCTCCACCTTTTTATTTACAAATATTTTAATAAATGGGAACAACGAGGTTTAAGACATTTTAAGCACGTGGACAATATTTTCCCGTTTGTGTCCTATTTAAAAATATATGAACTTTTAACGGTATAAAGCTGATTTGTAATAGTCAAAAATTGTTAAATTAACGTTGTATAATTGTACGTTGTGTCTCGCGTGAGACTGTTTTATTTTAAGGGGCATACTCAAATAATATTATGCATCATTTTAGTAATCATCCATATCACCAACAACATATCATCATCATCATCATCATCATCATCATCATCATCATCATCATCATCATCAAAAACAACAACAACAACAGCAACAACAACAACAACAACAAAAATAAATTATTATTATTGTTGTTATTATTATTATTATTATTATTATTATCACTATTATGAATAATAATAATAATAATTAACATTATTATATGAAATCTATATTATATATATTATTATATGAAATAATAATAATAATAATAATTATTAATTTTTTTAAAATTATTATTATTATCATTATTATCATTATTATCATTATTATTATTATTATTATTATTATTATTATTATTATTATAACCGAACAGGTCTTACTTTTACATTTTGACATTTTTCACTTTCGTGGGGGTTCGGTTTGTTACAAAACTTATGTAATGCTCTAAAACCATGCAGCTTATTTGATCATTTCTACCATTTCTGCACATGAAACAGAGACGTAACCCCCTCACTGCTTTGGCATCACTTCATTTCCTTTTTTTCTTTGCCATTGACATCTAGCAATTGGTCTAGCGCACAGTCGACAACCAACAGTTGAATCTCACACCACATAAACTTTTGACCCCTCAACTTTTTGACCCTGCTCATCTCTCGCGCCTGTTTAAAAACAATGGATTCTCATTGAATTGTTCCGATTCATTAAAACATACTATGCAAGAAAGAGGCTCACATGTATCTGAATTTATTTGTTTGGTGTAGATTTCTTTGTTCAACAAAGAGGATTGCCATGACGACTTACAGAGTTATAGCATGAATTAGAAGACTAGCTGCCATTTTACAATGCAAAAAACGCTCTACTGAAATATTAAATTCTATTAATAAACCGAACATCCCAAACACCTGAGCTGAGAGAATATGTACTACTGGAGTTTGTTTTAAAATGATATATGTTGAGTTGTAAAGTCGACTGCAGAGGCCAGAGCCTTACACTTTTGTGAAGTTGGTCTAAAGCGGGCTCTGCTGGTGAGTTCAGAGCGTTGCATTAGACTAACCTCTGCGACGCCTAAATAAAAAGTAGGGAAAGATTCGAGACAAGTGAATTTAAAATATGCGATTACATAGCACGATATTTTGAGACTATTTGTTTATCATTCTTTGAAGGTTTTTGCATAAATATAGTACACACTTGGTCATAACCGTTAGATATATCTTTTTTCTTTTACCTTGCATTTTTTGAAGATTATCATATTGACAAACTGATTTTTGCAGGAATCTCTTTAAACATTGTTACTGGCCTGTGGACTTATGTTTTTTGTCAATTCAATAAAATGCATAAACATGTCACAAATTTAGCATGTTTTGCTATACGTCCCGACTCCTTAATATCATCACACAATTAAAGAGGGTTAGAAACATAGGTAAATAAAAACATTCCAGACACCCTTCTCAACTTTTTTAGAGAGTAAACACAGTGCGATTGTGTGTGATGGACAAGCTGCATTGTTTTACGCCTGCGCCCTCCCAGTACTGCTTGTCTGGTGACCTCTAGATGATCCCCTCCTCATGCATTATGGATGAGAAATGCTTTTGGATCGTCTCTATCCCTATCCAAAGCGCATTAGGAATTTAAAATTGCAATTCAAATGTTCAAAATCTATAGGTTGGTACCGTCAGCAAAGACAACGCGAGCGTACACAATATTACTTTCTGATGCATAGGTACCATCAAAATGCATACAATACTTGGAATAACATTCAAAGCTCTTGTTAATTAATTTATTTATTCTATAACAATTTATATGGAATTTCCGCGTTTTGTCAAAAGTAAATTATGAAAACGTTCTATTTTTATATTCAGAATAAACATGGCTTTGCTGGATGTGTATATAGCTGTCCAAAGGTTAAAGATGTCATTTCTTTTACTCGTAAAGTGTCTTTCCTAAACTTAGTATAAAGCTATTGATAAATCATAAAATAGCTTTTATTTTTTTCACTTTTTGCTGTTACGAAAAGCAACAGCTTAGGTTGTCCTATTCGATCCTCTGAATTTTGTCAGAACATGCACTTCTAGGAAGTATAAACGCACCTAGAAGTCAGGACCAGTTGCCTAGCTTCTCAGCAACATATATAACACGTGAGACAACGGTTAAAACTGCATTTCTCAACTTTATATTAGAAAAAATTCTAATATAAATGAAATTATTTAAAATAATATTACATTTAACTAAATTTAAGGAGTAAAGACAACGCTTCCATGTGTAAACTAGCCTTCTATGTTATTAAAAATAAGACAGTAATGAAAACTCTCTATTTTCTACATAGCCTTTCTGTTTATGGTCTAACACATTGGTCAGTCTTTGTCACACACGTGTAACCTTAAGACAAATGGCGAGCTATAAAACAGATCACGGATTAACAGTAAATGTATTCTAGCATATAAAAAATTAAACCATAACATACATTTAATTCTAAAAGGTAAGGTATGGTTTAGCATAATAAATGTGTTCTTATTGCGCTGTGTGTTCATAATATACGTAAAAACATCTAATATTCATATCAGTGACTGATAATATTTTGAATATGAGTTCATGTGGAACAGTTTACAAATAGCATATATTTTCTGGATACGTTACACAAAGCCATGGTAAAATTAACAAAAGAGTTGCTATTTCTTGTCTGGATCCACTGGTAATTTTTAATGTAATGGAGCTTACACTCTTTTAAGCAATCTTCGGTAACCAGCAAAAGAAATAAAAGCAAAGAAAAGGAATAGAGAAATAAAAGAATTTCCAGACAAGGAAAAAAAAGTCATCATTTGCGGCGCCATAAATGTAGTTTATACACTTTCGAAAAACTGAAGTTGAACTCGAGCTGACTATTTATCATCTCAGCGATACACTTGAAAATAGAAACACGCAAGGTGAATTTTAGTTAGTTAGTTACATGCTTGTTTTTGTTTGTTTGTTTTAAGATTCATGTACCTGTCACCCGTAGACTTAGGTCTTTGTACTATCTGTTTGCATAGCAAAATATTTTATTGGTCTATTTTGCAGTAATCTTGTCCGGAACGTCCGCTGCCAGTGTGTGTTATTCACACATTTCCTTTTTGAAAAATGCATGGGCGGGGATGAAACAAAGATTTCCTTGTAGAACTGGGGGAGGTATATTGTAATGGTGTGGTGTGGTGTGGTGTGGGGTGTGTGTGTGTGTGTGTGTGTGTGTGTTAAGATAGATAGTGAGAGAAAGAGAGAGAGAGAGAGAGAGAGAGAGAGAGAGAGAGAGAGAATGTATATTGTATTTATTTTTAAATCTTGCACTGGACGTACTGTGGAACATAAAGTTGTGCCATTTAAGCTTTTTAAAATTTTAATTTTAATTTAATGGCAGAACAAAATAAAAATAACGTTTGTGTAAAAAGAGGCGAAACCGAAAATTAGCAAGAGTACTTTCCCCTATATTTACAGTAAAATCTATTAATCTATGATAACGCCTATACGGAAGTATAACACGTCTGCATTAGAATTGATAACACGTGATCAGCACATTCTCATCAACAATTTAGCATTATGTTTTAAGAGTTATGGCAAGCATATTTCATTTTCGTAGCCTATTGCAAAAAATATATATATTAAAGATTCCATGGGCTAACAGGAAATTCGATTATTTCAGAAGATTGAAACCTAATCAATTCATACCTATTCTTGCATATCCAGTGGAATAAATTCCATCTAGATAACGATCCAGTGTGTTTTCCACTAATAATAAAGGTTACACGCGACCTTTCAAATGCGACCTTCAAATGTGAGTTCCAAAAACACAGTTTAACTCCTCATTAATAACGAGCCAAATGTTTGACAAAACCATTAGAGACTGTTCTGCTCAACTCCTTTTCTCAAGTCTTCTAACAATCTAGGGTTAAATGACTTACTTGGAGTTTGCCCAGTCCACTCTCCTCATATCCGCTTTTAAATTGGTAGAACTGGCGAGGCAGCGTATGGACCATGCACGGGCAAAGCAGTGGCATACGTTATTTTCCTCACGACTGACCCTTTAGAATCCATTCGTAGCAGTTAAACCGTCACTTGCTTTCTAGAATGTGAAATATATAGTACATTGTCAACTCCCCAAAACCATAAAACTAACTTTATGGACCCCACGTGACTTTTGAGAGCCAGTAAGGGGTATCTGTCTGTGGTCTGTGCGATTTTTACGATCCAACTTCAAGATAAAACGCTCATCCATTTGACATGTAAATGTCATAGCCACTTTTGGTATAGTTTGGTCATTGGCAAAAACAGAATCCCTAAAGGCAGCTGGCCAGGCGATATGGGGCAGCTGGTTCACTTTTAGGACAATCTACTCGGCTCTCAAAAGTCGCCTTAGACGTAGCAAAACGGTTTGGCTCTGGTAAGTTTACAAGTTCGCTACTTGTTTACTGAGAGGCAGGACTACGGTGTAATGATGGGTTGCATATCACAAATAAAAAAAACTGCCATAGTCAGAAAGACAAGTGTGACATTACACACGTGATATTAACCGAACAGCAGTACTTGGCTTTGGTTTTAACTTTGTGTCTGGTTTGACGTTAACTTTGTATTTCTGCTTGTATTTCTCCTTCAGTTTTAAGTTTTATGGTAATTGACGTGGTGTCTATGCCAGTTTTAAGTTGTAGTAGGACTTGTGTTCTAATAGAATTTAAGCATCCTGTGAGACTGAACTTGTAGCTTATTTCGATGGATTGTTATTTTTTTTTTAACTATTGAAGGAATCTTTGCATAAAGATTATAAAAGAAATCGTTAAAGACTCAGATAATGCTTATAAGAGAGACATATACAACGGTTTCTTTCGATGTGATGGGTCTGAATAATATGAGAACTTTATTTTTTACTCCAAGTTAAGCTACAAACAAATACAAAAAGCTAATTGGCAAAATGCGTACAGGCAGTTCGACATGGCTTTTTCCCACACACATTTGCCACTCACCCTGCCTACTACAAATAGCCAAATGGTCACAATAAAAGTGTTCAATATGTACATCATTTTAAGAGCATGAACATAATCCAGGAATATACAATTAGGTACATAATTTGAATATAACTATACACACGTGGGACGGATACAGGACTCTACTATATACAAATTTCCATTTTTTTTCAAAAATAATTGAAGAATTTGAGCCCATGACAAATGTCTAACGAGTTTATCTAGACAATGATTTAAAACATATATGACCATGGATCACAGAAGTCTTACTTCTGCTAAAACGAATGCAGACACTACTAGAGCTAGCTAACTAGAGAATCACTTCATATTTTGGCAGAAGCACCGCTGTAAACTCAAAGTTATACAAGTTATAGGTAGTAAATAAGTTATAACATTTAGTTAACATGCTAACTCTCAAAGCATTATACATAGCACTTGACAAACAATATTCATAACAAGGACAACGTGCGGCATTGATTTCTTTTTTTGTTCATTTTCTCTCTGGAAATAATAATCAAATTATTAAAAGAACAGCATGTGAACACTAATTTGTTTTAATTTCTGTAGTACCACAGTAAAATTTTAAGTTGACTTAAATACCCAAAAACATGCCGAAAGGTGCCGCTTTTACAGTACTCAGTAATAGTCTATTGAAATTTTCTCATCTATTCTTCCCTCGCGATTTCAATGCAGCACTTACAGCATGAGCTGCGTTATGGCTGGAAAGCGCTACCTGCGGTGGCCAGACTCATGCTCTTCAACTTATTGTCCTTTTTCCATTTCATCCGTCGGTTTTGGAACCAGATTTTAATTTGACGTTCAGAGAGGCATAGAGCGTGGGCTATCTCTATCCTTCTCCTCCGGGTGAGATACCTATTAAAATGGAACTCTTTTTCCAGCTCTAGCGTCTGATAACGGGTATATGCAGTTCGGGCCCTTTTTCCATCTGGTCCAGTCATATCTGCATGGCAAGATTGGAAAGAAAAACATTAGCGAGAATGGCGCAATACAACATTTGAACAGTAGATCGCCAAAAGTGTTTTGCAATTTGGAAATTTGCATGCAAATACCCTTGACAGACTCACGATTTATGACTGAATGGCTACAGTGCAATCACCAAATGGTACAGTGCACATATGTGCGTAAACAACCCTTTTCTTAATGTTTTATAAAACTCTGTATTCAGTGAAATATATAATACCTTCGCCATATAACGACGCTTATTCTTTCCGTTTCCACAAGTCGACCATGATACTCACACTTCTGTAACTTTATATATTGCTTGGCTTTCACTACAGTAATCACATTCCTTTGCGCCATAGCACAGAACTTTTCAAAGGAACAACAACTTCTAAGCATTTATGACTTGCTGTCCTCTCCTCCACCTCTCTCCTTTTCTGTGCTACAGCTTGCGAGGTTCCATACTTGACAGATTTATGACACTTTCGCGAAAATAAGTAAAGGCTAATTCCGCCCCCACTGTTAAAAAGCAAAAACTTCTGAGCACAAATTAGTCAATACTTATTCGCAAACAGTAAAGAGGCGTAAATATAATACGAGAGTACCATGGCTAATGTGTAGTTTCCGCATCCAAGGGAATATTTGTGGCGCTTGGCCATCGGAAGTCGCCGAGCTAGTTGAGGTTGCCGTGGTCTCTTGCTTCTGCAGCGTCCGCGGAGCTTGGTTGGCCGCTCTGTGGGAGCCTTCTTCCGTTTCAGATGAAGCACTTGCCTCGTCGATTTCTGTAAAATGTGCACTGTTGTTGAGATTACTACTCGCAGCCGAAGAGCTTTGGTCGGAAGGGGGTGAAGAGCCTTTGGGTCCTAGGCTCTCGCTGTTAGAACAGGGCAGCGGCTCCGGGGATGCGAGCGAGCAGCTTGACGGCTGCCGGAATCGCGTCTCCGGGGCTGGAGATTGGAAGCCCCGGGAATTGTCCCCAACCGCCCCAAAGTGGCCAGTGCTGGCTGAACGGTTGACGCTTAGGTCCATCCCATTGTAGTTGTAGCCGTAAGAGCCTGAATGCATGGTGCCGGAGTCCCTGTACGAGGCGTTCATAGCGTTGCTGCTAGTTCCATAATTTAGTAACTGATAGTCAGGGCCATTTGGGTAGCGCCCTGAGAACGAGTTTACAAAGTAAGAGCTCATTTAGGTTGTTTTAGCGAGCTTGATTTGTAGATCTTGGTCGTTATAACGCTGTGCTTCACGATTTATGATGTATTAATGAATTATAGCAATGCACTGTACTTCGTTTTTGCTATGTATGCGGCCAAATATGGGGGTGGGGGTGCGTTTGGGAATCACGTGCTTTTGTTGACCAGTCGTAAATTCTCACTGATGACTTCAAGAGGTAATTCATGCTCTATGGTTACAAATGATGACGAGACGGGGAGTTGTAGCCTCGAGCATTCGTGTGCCTCCCATTGCAAGGATATGCTGCATGTGGGCAGACAGCGTCACCTACTGGATATGTAATTTATAGCATAGTGAACACTTTTCAGTGCTATGCACACATTTTATTATTTTATTCTTTTCAGTGAGAACAAAAACCTGCTATTTATAAAACTTTATTTCTTGTGCTTAGAAAATTTTTACTACTAAAATGTTGGCAAATGTGTAAGGCAATGGATTATCTTGATTTGCATAAAGAAATGCATATATGTATATATATATATATATGTATATATGTGTATGTGAGAGACAATAACAAATTCATTATTATTATTATTATTAATATTATTATTATTATTATTATTATTATTATTATTATTATTGTGTTCATAGGTTATATAAAATTATTTTCATGCAATTTTAGGTTCTTGGGTAAGTTTGCAAACCAAGAACAGTAAGTTCTCAGCAAGCCAGATGGAATGTAAGATTGTAATAGATGACCTGAGCTGATATATCGTTTGTTGACACAAAGGCACAAGTTATTTTATGAATATGCATCATGTTGTGCAATCTACCATTGTGCCACACGTTTTTGTTTACATTTAAACCGCAATTCTGTGGCTAAAATATTATAGATCATATTTACGGAAGCGTAGGCTTTTAACCCTGAACAATAATAGAAAAAATGTTCCGAAATAGGATAATCAAATATCAGCAATCCAACCTCGAACATATTCGAAATGGGAAGACTGGGCATAATGCCCTTTTGAAAATTAAATTCTCTTTTACCTTATAAAACATGCTGGCTACTGAGGTCAGTCTCCTTAAATTTTGACACTCTCTGAGTGATTACATGGTACAGACAGGCCAGCTTTCTCCTTCGGTCATCAGTTAAAAATCACTGAACCCTTTGGTGTCACGTTGTATGGAGTATTTTGCCGCTGAACTCTGGGGCGGCGTGTCTTTCAGTGTGGAAAAGGGAAATTGGGTTTTTTGATTGACAGGATATTTAAGTGTACCTGTTCCATACCGCTGTCTGAAGCTGAAGGAATTAGACCACGTGGCTGCGTTTTATTTTTACGTAGCCTCAAATTTAACGTTTTTGCATATTCTGGTGTTTTCTAGACACATACGTGAAGAAGAAATAAGCGTCCCCGCACTGCTCTCCAATATTAGCAGAAATATTTGCAGAAATATTTGGCAACGTGGCAAAAAAGTGGTACACGGGTTCAATAAATTTAATGGAAGTCAAATCTTATATGATATTTGGCTCAGAAATGGTGGGGTTTTACTTTTAAACAATTGTCACCAAACAGGGTAGACCAGGTGGACTGTTTTCTCGTTTTATTTAGTTGTTTCTCCTGATAAATATTACAACAACTGGAATCCACATACAAAATCAATAGACTATAAACTTGAACCCGCCTTGCTGGTTTGGGGAAAGAAATTAATTCATCAGGCCTATATTTTTCATAAATTCAGTAAACACCTCACAAATTTAATCACCCTAACTAAAAAGCATCATTTTGTACAATGAAACTTTATTTTATTTTTTACAGCTTAAATATGAGTATGAATATAACATTTAAAATATGTATTAAACATATCCGTTTTAGATGTAAGAACAAATCCTAATCGTAATTTGCACATAGAAAGACATTAATTAGAGACATCATGTAAGAGATAAACAAAATAACACTTGAAATGTATAAGAGGAATGCTACAACGAATTTACCAATACAACTTCACCGAAGCAAATGTATGTACATGGAGAGTTTTTCCTTCTGATGAGTTATTGAGGTGTCTGCTGCTCATTGCCATAATTTCATTCTGTCCTTTTTTCGTCTTTCTCCTCGGCACTGGATTGTGATGAGTTGATTAATTTGTTTTCTTTTTTCCACTTCATCCGTCGGTTTTGGAACCAAATCTTGATCTGGCGTTCCGTCAGGCATAGAGCGTGCGCAATCTCAATACGGCGTCTGCGGGTAAGATACCTGTTAAAATGAAACTCTTTCTCCAACTCCAGCGTCTGGTAACGGGTGTATGTCTGACGACCCCTCCGACCAGGGTTACTGAAGGTCCCTGTCCATGAAATGGAAAGAGGAAGAGGGGTTCGGGG
>JAOVVH010000032.1:22824028-22841488 GCA_028566435.1 Scorpiodoras heckelii | reverse complement strand
GATTGGCGCCCTGTCTAGGGTTGATCCTGCCTTGCGCCCTATGCCGCCGGCTAGACACCGGCTCTCCCATGACCCTGGAAACAGGAATAAGCGGTAAGATAATGAGTGAGTGAGTGAGTGAATGGGTGGGACTGAGAATAGAAAACAAAACTCCTGTTTTTAAGCTTCGTAACTAAAAATGTCCCCAAAACAAGGACAAAACCCCAGGATTATGTCATAACACATAGTCTGAGTCTAGACCTAACCTATTTAACCCACCAAAAGCCATCTTTGCATTGAAAAGTGAAAATTTAGCTGGGTTCATATTTGTGGAAATTAAGCACTAATATGGTATATCAACAAAAACAAGAAATGGTGTGGGAAAGAGAGTTGTTTTATGGAGGAATTAAAAATCAAAATGGTAATATCCTTCCTGGTTGTTATCATTACAGATTCACTTTTTAATCCATAAAATAATTGTATCATAGCTTACACTAGTGACAACAATATTTAAGGGAAGGTGTAGGTGGTTTAAAATATTAATTTTCATCAATTGTATATTGTTGTGATGGTTAAGTATATCTGATTCCCCAGGAGAATAACCCTAGACCAGGGGTGTCAAACTGAATCGACAAAGGGCCAGTGTGGGTGCAGGTTTTCCTTCCAACCAAGCAGAAGCTGCACCTGTGGTTAATCACTGGATTTAATCAGTGGATCTTGACCTTCAGTAGTGTGTGAATTCTGTTTGGTTGGAAAGAAAACCTGCACCCACACCGGCCCTTTGTAGATTTAGTTGGACACCCCTACCCTAGACCATCCAACAACCCATGGATGTTTTAACCAAAGCCTCAGATACTTATAAACCCTACTCTTCAGTTAAATATTTCTCCCTAGGAACAGCAATGAAGGTACTTCTATGAGGAACTGTCATCACTGGTCAATAAGCAAGCATGTGACTTTGTAACTGACACCTGCTCTCTGTTCCCATCCGCCCCACACACACTGCAACACCCCACCAACCTTCATGTCTTTTGGGTCCCCATTATACATTTATTGGCAACTACATTTCACTTGCACAGTGGCAACTGCAAGCAATTTACAAGGTCCAGTCTGGTTCCCCTTCTGCTAACAATTGTGAGTAAACTGGAAAACTGTGTAAACACAAATTTTCTTTGGCAGTTCTGTCCAACAAATGCACAAAAACTATTCATGTAAAATGTTTTGCTAAAACATGTGTTTGTGTGTATATCAAAGCAATTCTGACATATTTACAATTAATACAAAAACCCAGCACCATTTCACTATGAAATTATTATTATTATTTATTATTTATTGTTGTTGTTGTTGTTGTTGTTGTGGTTGTCTGTATTTGTTGCTCTTGTTGTCTGTATGTGTTGGTGGTATTATTAGTTAGAAACCATAGCATGGCACAAAATACTTCATATATAATTAAAATATAGGGTCTTTAGTGTGAGTAAAATGGGATTATATATAATTGATTATATATTATTGATTCAAATATACCTGTAAAATAATATACTGTATAATTGAATACAATTGATCGATCATATTTAGTAAACAAAATTTTATGTATGCAATTTGCTCTTAGTAATACACAATAGATAATAGTACATAGCTTGGTATTCTTGAACTATAGTACTATGCATTTAAATTTTTTTGCTAATCCCAATTGCACTATGCTCTAATATACATCTTTTCTATTCTATTTGATTGTTTATATTAAAATGTTACTGGGGGGGGGGGCTAAGGAAAAAACCCTGAATTAAGACCTTGCCTAATAGCGACTGTTTCCATATTTGTTTTTTATTATTGTGTAACTGTAACCAGCAAAAAAGGTGGGAAGCATTTACTTTGCTCAGTTGTACTTCCAAATCAAATAGCAAATGTAAACTTTCTTCACTATTTTCACTACTTCACTACTAAGTTTTATTCTTATGTTGTCTTTTTTCTTTTTTACCTATAGTGGGGACCCATTCAGAAAAGTCTGTTACCTTCAATACAATTTCCAATTAAGTATTAATTTAAGTTGAAACATAAATTGTATAATGCTAAATTTCTTCTAAACCATTATAAGCATTATAGGTAAAAGAAGAACAGACCAGAAAGGTCACAAATAATATCATTAAAAGTTTATATTTAAATAGTCTATGTCAGCTATGTAACCAGCTGAAATCTTCTGTGAAAGATCTGTTGTTTTTCTGAGGGATTTATTAATAGCTATCTGATTGTAGGATACAGTAATGCTACATGAAGAAAGATCATTATTGAGATCAACAACAACTAAGCATGAGAAGGGTTTGAAGTGTTAATTTATTAAATCTAGCCTGTGTAATCTTACAGTATAACTGTGTTCATTTAGGTTAATTTACAATTAAAAAAAAACATAATATTATAATAGCCAATAGGTTTCAGTGAAGTTGAAAATATCGCAGTTAAATTTCAATCTGTAATATGCTTGTCCTGAGCTCTAAAGTTCTGCAGGGTTTTGTTTTGGTTTTGGGGGGGTTTTTTTGCTTCTTTCTTTCTTTTTTTTGTTTTTTTTATAAATCTGTACTATTCGTAGGATTGATCAAAGACTGACACATGTTTAGATACCTTAACTTTAGTCCTCTTTTGCTAAGTTATGGAGATATTTGGTGCGTTAGCCTGTTGGCCCCTATTCAAACAGTGAAAGAATCTTGCTTGTTCCCAGTCTTTAAAGCATGGTAATTTATTGCCCCTGTCATCTGTAAAACTTATCAAATGTATCTCCTGCTGAGAGTGCAGTTGCACACTGCCACTGGCTAACACTGCCTATAATCTGAAATCCTAAATCCTTAGTCTTAGTTGTAGACTTAGTCATAATGGCTTTTCTTCACTGGTCATATAATTTCAAAAATTGTGAGGTGTTATTTGAGATACCCAAAATTATCTGGGTAAATTTGTATATTAGTGTTTCTTCTAAGTATGGTTATTGTTTATTGCATGCATTTTATAGTACAGCATAGTGCAATCTATACAATGACAATACATCTGACTATACACTACTATGACTGACTAATCACTGACTAATCTATAGCCTACTAAATAATAGCTTCAGTGTCCACAAGAAATTAATAAACATTTTTTTCATATAGGCCTACAGTATTCTATTGTCTATATTTGCAGTACCATTTTTTTCTCTCATTACTTGCCCATGTGGCCTGAAGCAGTTCAGCACAAGCTGGACACTTTTTATAAATGGTTAACTTCTGCTACTGACTTCAAAGCATAATCTAATCTAGTAACAGTAAATCATGTTTTATTTGTCCATCTTGAGAAACTAAAATACACTGGTGATGTGTTCTAACTCATTTTGTATCAAAGTCGATGACATATTCTGCATTTTTGCCCTTAGAAAATATATAATAATGCAGCACTGCACAATTGCTACAGTTTTGCTATTATTTTATAGCATAAATAAATTACGTCTTTACTATTTTTATACTAATTCCAGGACTATTCAGAATTGGATCAGTAGAGAGTCAGGTAGAAGTGCTTGTAATCTTTGGTGTACTTGACAAAATTGGTGTCACAATACTCAGAAGAGTTTGAATATCAGTCATTATTAAATATGCTGAGAATGAACTTGAAATTTGGTGTAATGCATCTGTGTACTAATCTGTAAAGGGATTTCTAAGGATGACATGATTAGTTTAAAAACGTGGCCTCCTTTGGCCAGTTACATTTCAGCAGACATTTAACAGGGTTCACACTGAGGTATCTTGAATATGGAATGTTCATCTGTGGCCTCTTTAGTGTTCTGTGCAGCTTGGCAAGAACTAGCCATTGTGATTGCTACCTGTGAAAAGGGTGTTTCGACCCAGCATGTATTATGTATTATTGCATACAGTTGTTTGAATGTAGTTATCTTCAAATAACTGTGTCCCTGATGTGCAATGGAAGTGCATTACACAAAGTTTCAATGAGCTATATAGGTCTATTTCTATTATTAATGTCAGCAACAAGAAATAGCATTTTAACCTATACTTTTGTGTTTATTCAGGTCTGTAATAAAACCAGAAGCACTTTGCTTACACCGCTGATGAAGGACTTTTGTCCTAAACATTCTGTTTCCCCTCAGATTTTGTGCACTGTACCGAACTTTTGCTACGTTTGAAAGGCCACCACTTCGGCAGAGTAAAGAACATCCATAGAGCCACAACTGAGATCCTGAACACCCTCAGAGTTGACGATTTCAAGCACTGCTACCAACAAAGGCAGAGGCATTGGGAGCATTGCGTGTGTTCACAAGGATCATATTTTGAAGGTCGTAATATTGAACTGTATTTTTTTTAATAAAAATTTTTTAATTCTCATTACTTTCCAGGCAGACCTCATACATATATAGAATATGCACAATATATAGGTATATGGTATAGATAGTAAGGAAATGACAATTTAATACTTATTTATGAAATGCTTTGATGAATACCTAAAGGCAGTGATTTTGTTATAGATTTAATATAACATATACTTAGAATATAATACAATGTCTTTTTGTCATACACAAAACAATGGGAAATAAAATGTACCTTGGCTTGTCACTGGGGTGATACCGTGTATTTTAAATAATTTTTAAAGATAATTGTACAACTTTTGTACAATTATCTTTAAAACTTATTTAAAATACATCACTGCACCTCAGGGGCCACTCATAATACATGCTCGGCCTTTACAGTAAAGATTTTATAGTATACTTCATACAACTTTTCAGGTAAAAGATATATACTAAAGGTACAAAATACCTACAATATACTAAGACATATGATATGTATGCATATAATATACAATATAATTTTTTTTTTAAAAGATGTACCTTTGAGGGTTAAAGGAAAGGCACAGTTTATTCCCTTTATTCTAAGAATGCAAAATAAAAATAAAATTTGCTTTGCAGCTCTTCATAGATATTATATATTATATAATATATTCATAGATATATATTAAATAGCCGGCACTGTGGTGTAGTGATTAGCACTGTCGCCTCACAGCAAGACGATCCGGGTTCGAATCCCGGTCCGGACCATTCTGTGTGGAGTTTGCATGTTCTCCCCATGCTTGTGTAAGTTTCCTCCGGGTACTCCGGTTTCCTCCCACAGTCCAAAGACATGCATGTTAGGGTGTTTGTCACTCTAAATTGCCCATAGGTGTGAGTGTGTGTTGGCCATGCGATGGACTGGCGACCTGTCCATGGTGTACCCCGCCTTCACCCGATGATGCTTGGATTGGCTCCAGCCCCCCGCGACATCGAGTAGCGGGATAAAGCGGAAGATGATGGATGGATATATTAAAAATAGGTTTTATTTAAAAACCTAAAATGGATAGATAAAATATTTGATGTATTCATGGACAGTACAGTGGCTGAGTTCCAACATTTCATTACAGAGAGAGAGAGAGAGAGAGAGAGAGAGAGAGAGAGAGAGAGAGAGAGAGAGAGAGAGAGAGATTTTGTATGTTTTTTGGGAAAATACATAGTTTTATTATTATTTGCTGGGGGGGGGTTCAGTTGACATTATTAATAGCCATACTATAATTGCTGTTTTGTTTTTCATCCAAGTGTTGTTTTTTTGCAAAAGAAAAATAATCCTGTTGGAAGGTCACGAGCGGCTTGCGTGTATTGCTGCAATAGACTTGCTAGCTTTGTGCGTGTGTCGCCCCCTGCAGCCCCGTGTGTAATGTAGGTATTATCCTTCAGGGGCTGGACTTCCGGCAGCGTGTCCCGTACTTCTCGTGGGAAAGGGTACATGTTCGCTCATTCCCGGTAATATCACCCAATTAAAATGAGAGC
Source organism: Scorpiodoras heckelii (assembly GCA_028566435.1). Classification (NCBI taxonomy): domain Eukaryota; kingdom Metazoa; phylum Chordata; class Actinopteri; order Siluriformes; family Doradidae; genus Scorpiodoras; species Scorpiodoras heckelii. Next base: position 22,835,682 of record JAOVVH010000032.1, on the reverse strand, counting down.
TGTAAATAGTCCCGCCTCATATAACGATTCCTACCAACCAACAAACGCATGTCTGCCAGTTCGCCATCTCATTGGATATTTTGTAGACTCTCGACATGACGTCCGGCCAATCAGTGATAGACACTATGTCCATCTGTCCAATAGTGACTGAGGACGTAGTTTATAAGCTTATAAATGACAAGGTGACAGTTTTACAGGGCGCTCATTGACTCTGGCTTCAAGTTTGTCTTCTGGCCTTTGTGTTATTAAATAGGTGAGTCAGACGTTGTGTGTAGCAGCTAAACGCATGGTCAGAGGGAAATGTCTTCTACTGGCTTTGCTTTGGTGTTGTTGTCTTTTTTTATCAGCATGAATATCTGTGCGAGTGCAGTTAAATTCTGTGTCTAGCATGAATGGGTAAAAGCTACTACGACCATTCAGTGAAGGCTAACCGGCTAGCTGTGAGACTCACTAAAGTCGTTGTTCGTTTAATAGCTTTAAATCTTTCGTGTCAAATAAAAAAGTGTTTGCAGATAGTTTTACTGCTTATGTGCACAGGAGTTTAGTCGTGACTAAATAGCGACCCTCTCAACTGACGCCTGTAAAATGTCTAAACCTCGTAGGCTCTCAGGCCTAGTGTCGAGCCCTGCCGCTTTACAGGCAATAGGTAATGTACAAGTCGGGTTAAGGATGGTCAAGGACACAACGTCCTCTTCTGTTATTTCTTTAAGCACTTTATATCTGATCTGATCATCTCGGTGGAAATCTAAATGTAAGTATTTATGACCTTCACTCGTTGTTATTGGCGTATTGGTCTAAAGCGCCTGAATAACTGGCCATCTTGAGATGTCCTAAGTAAGGATTGGCCTTGTTGGTGTGTCTCTCTTTAATATGCAGAGTTGCTGTGATTTGGTGGTTTGTTGGTTTTTTTTTTTTTCCCTCTGGATCCATGGTGATCAAATGGGTCTCTAAAGCACAAACCAGGGGTCCTTCAGAGAGTCTTGAGTCACTGATCTCACTTTGAGAACATGGATATGTGGGGGGATGAAATCGCAGCAGCACTGCATATTAACACACACAAATTTCACTATTAAGTTTTTACACCTTTAAATAATGTCAACTGGAATTTAAAGCTTTCATTCAAATCGAAATCTGTGGAAGGTTCAGAAGCTCTAAGTCCTTATGATGTCAATAAATATCTGAAATATTATTGCTTCACATTACGTAAAAGTGATTTCATTTTGTAAATAGATTACTTGTCTTTTTTTTTTAATCTGTACAGAGGTCAACTATGACCTTTTCTCTTTTTTAAGCCATTACCGTGATTACCCTCTGGATAATGTTTCCACTCTGTAATAATGTTGCATCACTTTTAAATCTCAACATTCACCCTTGCGTCCAGATCACCAAGTGTAAATAACTGCTAAAATGTCTCACATTGTTTGATCCCATCATTTTTCTTCTCTTTTGCAGGAGTGTTTTTTTTTTTAAACAGTTGCAGTGTCTAATTGTATCATATTGATCTGACTGCTTGACTAATGTTAATGTGTTAACCCATGTGGTTTAATCTGTCAGCTGTTTGACATTTGCTCAATGTTTCAAGCAGTTAACTGTGACAGTTAAGCAATTTCTGCATGCTGCTATTATTTGTCCACCTGGATCCTCATTTATCTTGGGATCCCATCACAAGGGGACAGTGCTACACTAAGTACAGGCGTGAACGGGGTCAAAAGCGTCATCGACACTCATTGTGAGTCACGTCAATTACAGTTATATGGCCATATAACATCTGGTGGGTTCTGAAGCATCTGTGACACCCAGGCTTGATGTATGAAGAAAAATACAAGTAGTGTATGTCAGTATTAATGTAGCAATAATTGCACTCTGCCATTTTGAAACTCAAATCACCAGCAATGCTATATCATATGTTTGTATGACATAAACCACAACAAGCAAAATAATAATACTTTTAAAAATGGTGCATATAGTAATGATGATCAGGGTAGCAGCATATTGTTCACCATTTGACAGCAGCTTGGGAAATGTGGGAAATTGTCTGTTTTTTGATTTATTTATTTATGATTTCAGGTTTCAGACATGTATGCCTGTGCCAAGTTTGTCACTGTCCCTTCTCTGGTATGTATTCAGTGTAACATTTAAAGAAACACCTTGTTGTTTCATAATTTATAATGTATGTGACTGTGTAGACAATTTTAAATGAGTATTACAAATGCATTTTAAAGAAATGCTACCAAATTGTAGTGCTTAAAAAAACTATATTAATCTGTTCATTCTGTAGAAACTGTTGCACATACACTTGCTGTCCGATTTATTAGGAACACCTGGCCATCGATGCAGTTATCTAATCATGACTGAGGAGGATTGTGATCTGTGAATTTGATCATGGCGTGGGGGGGGAGAGACACCTGCTGTTTTTCCAGTCTTTAACTCTAAAGTTACACAAGTCTGTGCCCATGATGGCCTCAGATTCTTCTTGGCTGATGGGAGTGGAACCTGATGTGGTTGTCTGCTGTTGTAGCTCATCCACCTCAAGGTTCAGTTTGTTGTGCATTCTGGGGTGCTTTTCTACTCACCATGGCTGTAAAGAGTGATTGAGTTACTATACACTTGCTGTCAGCTTGTACTAGTATTTTTTGCATTATGCGGCTGGCCACGCGGTGGGCTGTGTGAACATACATGTGTTTCCAATAAAGTGGATGGTTGGTGTATGTAAGCTAATTTTTCCTCAAGTCATCATGAGCAAGAGTAGAAAGCTTTCAACATGAGAGACAAGAGTGTTGACCAGTACAAGTCAGGTAGTGCTTAGGAAAATGCTGTTAAGCACCATAGCATTGTGAACTATGCAAAAGAGCAGAACATTCATTCATATTCATTAACCACTTTATCCTGTGGATCAGGAGTGTATCAAAGGAAAATCAGGCAAAAGCTCGAATACACCTAGAATGGGACACCAGTCCAGCTCAGGGCACCATGCACACCCATCCTTGTGTACGGTTCATTATTTAAAAAACATAATGACCCCAAACAGAAGAAAAGGTTGCGGGAACAGTCTTTTGCAGTGGGATTTCTCTCAACATGTGAGATCATGTATGTTTAGATGGGATTGACTTTCTGTTAACCGTACTCTTGCATCATTTGCTCTTTGTCACAGGTCCGCGGAGGCACCAGACTACTAGCCCGGCCTGTGTCTGTGTCCATCTTCAACAGACCTGAAGCCAGAACTGAGCAGGTAAGGTTCCTGATGCTGGAATGCATGTACAGAAGCGGTTCAAATGTGGTTAAGGAGTTACTAAGGCTATTTGTTCCTTAGGCAGCCCTCTTGCCTGTGAATGAGGCATCTTCTCTGAGCGTGAGCCGAAGCTTTCAGACCAGTGCTGTTTCCAGAGATATTGACACAGCAGCCAAGTTCATTGGTGCTGGTGCTGCTACAGTGGGAGTCGCTGGATCAGGAGCTGGAATCGGGACAGTGTTCGGTAGCCTGATCATTGGCTATGCCAGGTACATTCTTTTGGAAGGGGAAAAAAATAATCCTATGATAAGAATCCAAATGAAGGATAATGTCCTTGTTACTACTGTTACAAAATGCTCTTTATGTAATTTAGTGTTCTATTGCTAGGTCTCGGGAATTGTAATTTTGCACATTATAATGGATATAGTGCCTTGATTCTTTTCCTGTGTTAAGTTGTCATTTGAGTCAGTTTGAGGGCTCATGAAGATGGTAATATAAAGGGGTTTGGTTTTCTTTAGTTCACACTGAATTAAGCAGGCTTCCTCATAACCTTATTGTTAACTATTGTCTGTATCTTTTTGCTGTTCTCCTGACAGGAATCCATCCCTGAAACAACAGCTTTTCTCTTATGCCATCTTGGGTTTTGCCCTATCTGAGGCCATGGGGCTTTTCTGTCTGATGGTGGCATTCCTTATCCTGTTTGCCATGTAAATTTGGACCTCTGTCCTCCTGTTCTTTGCCATGACCATCCATCCAGGAATCAGAATCTGAAGCACAGCTCACAAGGCTGTAGCCATGCCATTCCAACAAACTACTAGAATTATCTTGTCTTTTTCTCCCTTTCCTTCCCTCCATGAGGTTTTTATGTAATTTCTCACTACAGTTTGGGACAGTCTGTCTGAATAAATAGGTGGGATAACTTTATCTGCCTTTGACCTTTTCTTTTTGAGTTAAATATTTTAAGAGGCCCGTACTTATTTATTTTTAGGTTGTTTTTATACTTGTCAGCTTTGGTTCAGTTCAAACGAACCCTGGTGCGATTGCTCCATTAGAGTGGTTAGAGTAAGTGTCGACGCTTTCTTTCAAACTCTGGTGCACACCAAATTAGTGGGCTGAGACCACCTGAACAGGTGTGTATCAGTCTGTTTCTAAAATAATTCGGGTGTGGATTTTTTGAAGTATGAACACAATATGAACAAAAGGACGTGATGTTACAAGACACAACCCTAATGTGCTGTGACAGAACAGCTTTGTTCTGATGTCATTCCCCTTTTTTTTTGTTTTTTGGGGGGGTCTGATAAAATTTGAGTGTGGGCACTAACCAAACCATGACTGAAATGCAAGTGTATTGATATTTCTTGTTTGGTGTGGGCCAAGGGATCTGAACTGCAAGTCTGACCACCCCCTTAATGGCAACTGCTGAACATATGCAGGTTTATGTTTGAGTCAGACTTGAAACTGAAATCAATGATGAACCAAATTAAATCAATCTGGTTTTCAAAACGAACAGCCATGTTATTTTGACTGCAAAGTATGTGGTCACTGGCCATCTAATGTTAACTAAATAGATGGCTAGAAATTGTAAATATTACTGTTAGACACTGTTGAATAATGCAGTCTCTCGGAAATAAGGGATCTCAAATATTACCCTTGGACAGTGCTGTAAATTAGCATAATTCTGGGTTTGCCAAAGCTACAAAATTAAGGTTCATCTATCTCTAGCAACATGTATACATTAAACTTCTTGCACAAAAACATACCAACATCCATGTCATGATCAAAGTCAAAGAGCTCACCTTTTTTTCTTTATGATGATATTTGACGTGAACATGACCTGTGTAACAGCTATTTTGTGCTGTTGCCACATGATTGGATGATTGATAACTGTATAAATGTACAGGTGTTCATAAAGGTAGACAGTGAGTGTAAATACTGCATTTATATATAGGATGACTTGAATAATCTCCTTAATATAGGGGGAAATCATTTACTGATACAAATGCTTTAAAATTAGCAATTTTAGATATTTCATGTTAGCAGTTTGACTAAGGAAATTGATTAGGTAATACCCCTAAAATAGATAGTGATGGCCAGATGAAGCCTTGAAGCTTTCCATCCAATGGGTTAAAAGTAGGTTCATTTCTCGAGGCTTCATGTTCAAACAACCCCCCCTGCTGGTCAAAACCTTAATCGTCATTTCAACTATTTATGATGACCTCTTGGCTGTGTTGCATCAGTGTCAGCATGGAAAATCACTGCCAAGAATGGAAATAAAGTCACCTTAATGTGATTGTGTGGTTCATTCACCTTATCTGTTTTTGATGTGTGGGTAATTTTAATAGTTCTATTTTATTAAAAAATTCTATTAATAAAGAAATTGTCAGTATGATTTCAATGTTTAGATAAATCCAATAGTACATGAGATGTTTACGTTAAAACTGTTGAAGTGTTTTCCAAAGATGAGACAATGATTGTGCTTGTGAATACTGGGATGATGGTGACTTCATTTTTATTAAGAAGCAATAATTTTTCCACTGTGCTTGGACTCAGTCGGCTTGTGAATATTATTGTAGTGACACATTTCATAATTTACAGGCATATTATGTGTAATACCTTATTGGGAGAGTTCAGCTCAAAGTGTAGCCATACAGGGGCAACCCTTCTCCTTTTAGCAGGCGCCATGAAAACAAGCTCCTCTATGTCACAGGCAAATTGGCGAAACTTCGACAAGAACACTAACACGCAAATTTTGCGCAAAAAAATTGCGCTTCATATATGTTCATAAATTACGCCAACACTCGAACCACTTCCTGAACCAGCGAGGCTTCATACGTCATCAGACGTCACTCGCCCATAAAGAAGCAAGCCTCGATAGGCGCATCATATAAGATTTCCTGGATTTCTCGACACACGCTCCGAAGCCTCGGCACAGTACATCCCATCAATAAAAAGCCATTCATTCATTCATTCATTCATTCATTCTCTTAAACGCTTATTCGTGTCCCCAGGGTCACGGGAGAGCCGGTGCCTAGCCAGCGACATAGGGCGCAAGGCAGGATCAACCCTAGACAGGGCACCAATCCATCGTAGGGCACACACACTCATACACTAGGGGCACTTTAGAGCCAACAATTAACCTAATATGCATGTCCTTGGACTGTGGGAGTAAATTGTAGGAGTGCCTGGGTGAAAGCCCACGCAGACACGGGGAGGACCCAGACCACTCCACCCTGGTACTGAACCCGGGACCTTCTTGCTGTGAGGCAACGGCGCTACCCTTTGCGCGGTGCTGTTGTTCTTCTCATCCAATGACACGAGGTGTCCTTGTTTTTCCCCAAACAGCAAATGTCTGCAATATTATGGCTGTTGTCCTTGTCTCAGAATTGCCAATATTGTATTCTAAAAATTTACTGCATCGTCTAACAGAATAAACATACCTTTGCCTTGAATTTTATACAGGTGATTTGCAATGTACACTGATCCCTGCATTAATATTGTTTTGATTTCTAAGTATATGCTTCATTAAGCAGATTAATTTACATTTATCCTGATAACTTATTATACAGTATACAGTACAATCTTCAACAAGCAACAGTGCAGTGAATCCTCCGGGTCACACTTCCTCATTCACACAGCTGAGAGCCAGATACACATCTCACCATTCACACTAATGAACAGCTCAGATGTTGGAAAGAGGTTTCCATGGAAGCATTTTGATTAAATAACATTGTAAAAAAATACATTTATATTTATGTCATTTAGCAGACACTCATCCAGAGCGACTTAAAAAAGTGTTTAGTCATAAACTTGGAATATCCAAAGCTAAATCTGGTAGACCTGAATTTAGGCTAATTTCAGCTATGATAATGCTGTAAATTAGTCATACACTACCAAATAAAATTACAAGTAAGGTAAGTCCTATAACCCAAATTACACAAAACCAGTAAACACGATACATAGCGAATGCAATAGCTGCTGTAAGTGCAGTAAAAGACTTTAGTTAGTGCTGATTTAAGTGCTCTAGAAGGAGGTGGGTCTTCAGTTGGCGTTTGAAGGCAGCAAGTGACTCTGCTGTTTGGACACTCAGGGGGAGTTCATTCCACCACCTTGGTGCCAGGACAGAGAAAAGTCTGGATGCTTGAATCCCATGTATCCTGGACAATGGTGCGTCAAGTCGAGCCATACTTGAGGCACGAAGGCCTCTAGGTACGCATCAGGCTTTGACCATTGCCATCAGGTAGGGAGGGGCTGAACCATTTTTGGCTTTGTAGGCCAACATCAGGGTTTTATATCTGATGCAAGCTGCTACAGGAAGCCAGTGAAGGGTGCAATATTCATGATGGTGTACTCATCTACATTCCCCAAGCAACTACATATGTAACTGCATATACTGAAATGGCCCTAAACAGATTTTATTATGGCTTTAAATTATCTCCAAAATCTATTTTTACTGAGGGCGGCGCAGTGGGTAGCACTGTCGCCTCACAGCAAGAAGGTCCTTTCTGCGTGGAGGCTGCATGTCCTCCCTGTGTCTGTGTGGGTTTACTCCAGGCACTCTGGTTTCCTCCCACCATCCAAAGACATGCATATTAGGTTAACTGGTGTCTCTAAAGTGCCATGAGTGTGTGCGCCCTATGATGGATTGGTGTCCTGTCTAAGGTTGATCCTGATTTGCCCCCCATGCCGCCAGCTAGACACCGACTCTCCCATGACCCGAGGGCAGGAATAAGCAGTTAAAATAATGACTGGTGAGTGAGAGAAATTCTTCTTCTTCTTTCTTATTAGAAAACTAAACCATGTACTCTGACTTTGAAAAGAGACAGAAATCCCATCACTATTACACACCACTCTCTTCCAGGATCCATCAAGGAATGTGAAGTCCTGAGGAGTGTCCCGAATTATGCATGTTGGAGGAGGATCAGAGGGCTCAAGGTGCCACTAGGGACATTTGATTGATGACTCTATAGGCCCATTCTAGTCAAGTCAAATCAGCTCAACCTGGACTACACCTAATTAAGAAACGAGATTCAGCAATACTGTAAGAAATCTGTAGCATGTCCTACTAAACTGTGAAGATTTTAACACATAGAGAAGTTTTAAAAGTCACGCTAAAATCAACGGATATATCTAAACAAATTCTAATTAATTATAATGCCAAGTGTGACTCCACCTTTCGGTTCACTAGGTGGCGGTAAAATGCACCTTAAGTTCGTCAGTCAACAGACGAAGAAGAAGAAGCTCCGCTTGGCTCTTTGCCTTCGCCAAGATGGCGGCATTGTTGACTGGGTCAACCCAAAATCTACATCTGCCCTCATCTAAATTTTATATTTAAAAAATGAAAATTTACAGAAAGATGTCTTTATACAGATCATACAGACTGGTCCATATAATTTCATATCGACATTAACAAATTTACGTTTTTAGCAAAACAAGAAATGTGAGCTTTTGAATTTTATTTAAAAGCCGAATGATATTCTTTGTTCTTTTTTTATTTATTTATTGTCAAACAAATTCTATTTGACATGCAACTATTGAAAGTTGTTGTACCATCATCTTGTATCTACCTTTATTGTACATTATTTGTAATGTAAAAATTGCCCAGAGGTCTTGATGCTTTGCATTTTTGCAGCGGCCTCATCCCGAACAGCATCCTCCTCGTTGTGTGAGTTCACTACGTAGGGTGTGAATTAAAAGCGTAACAAACGATTTGTAGTGCACTAGTCAGTGAGTGTCAGTAGGTGGCGATATTGTTATTATCATTTCTCCTTACTGGAAGGAAGTTAACGACAACCGCTACGAAAAGACGAACCGGAGCTGAGCACAGAGCGGAGCTGTAGTGTTTAGTAGGAAAGGTGTGGCATTTCTAATATGTGTTGTATGTGGGTTTTAAATTAATTGCTTGATAGGTTAGAGTGAGTAATTTATTACACAAAGTTAACACACAGATTGGATATGATTCACGGCGGAAACGAAACGAAACGAAACGAAACTAGGGATGATGCCGTAGAAATGGTTTCTCTTCGTGCCGTTGTACGCTCACGCCAGGTTCCTGAGTGAAGACAAACTAGAAACTGTCGGAGGAGATCGGGTTGAACTGACAGCTCAAAAAACCCGGAGCCATAAACAGCAAAACCGAGATACCATGGCGGACGGCTTTGGAGAAGAAGCCGTGACGTCCAGTCACGGTAACGGAGCTCAGGTGTTACCGAGTTTAGGTCACTTTTTGCCGGCCTCTCTTCCTCCCGCGGTGCCTGCAGAGACCGGCCTGGCCGCATCGTCCCCCGGGGTAGCGCACCACATCACCGCGGACATGGAAAGCCAGGAGAGCGGCGTCGTGCACTCGACCGGCTCGGTGCTAGCAGCCGTGCCGCCATCTCTGCCACCGAGCATCGGCCTGGGGCTAACCGGAGCCCCTTCGAATCTGGCTGGAGCGGGTCTTCTGTCTCAGATTCACGCCACGTCCTGGGACCCTACACTGAGCACCGACTGGGACAACGAGAAAGCGTCGCAGCAGTGCATCCTGCGGATCAAGAGGTAGTGTAATGTTAGCAAGCTAAGTGCGGTAGCTGAGCTGAGCTGGGATGCTTGAAGTTAACCTTATGTTCCGCTCACTAACGTTACTATGGATTCCCCATTTCTCTTTTGTTTTATCGCAGCACCATCTGAAATTTGTCTCAATTACTAACGATATTTATATAAATAAAGACACAAAAGTCATTCACATTGTCATATACTCCTGAAGGCAGTTGTGAGTGTAAACATGAGCTGGAGGGAATCTGAAGTTTAACTGAAATCACACTTCAATATCAGATTTACAAACACCTCTCTTTTTACGCAATTTCTGTTTAACAAGTTGCTTCCTAATAAATTTTTTTTTTTTAAAGGATGTAAAATTCTTGTTTTGGAGGGAGGACTAAGATTTTTTGCTTCCCTTTTCCTAAACATTTAAGTACAGAGGGACAGAACATAAGGGTGATGTCATGTCTTCTGAACTTCTGCTTCCTAGCTAGCCTTCTTAGCCGCTTAGCTCGCTAGCTAATTTTGAAATTGTTTAGGCGTGTATGTTAATCACACGTCGCTTGTTTGTTTTATCTTTGTCTGTCTGACCAGCTGACCTCGACATACTGTATATTCATTATAAATCATCCCAGTTTACTTGGATAAGCTCGTTTAAGCGTTTAAATAGTTAGAAGCAAATTAGCACGCAGTTTAAATTAACACGTTGTAGTCATAGCTTACTGAGTCATTTAGCGAGACTTGGAATCGATCCACAAAAAGAGTCGATTCCACATGATGAAGTTGATTCAGCAGGCTGGTAGTGTTTTTCTTGGCAACGCGAAGTAAATTTTAAAAAGTTAACTTACCTACCCGAAAGAGTAGAAGTATTGTCGTTCATACTATCAGTCATAACATTGTATTATGTATTTGTTGTTGTTTTTTTAAAGATGGCATATCCTGTTATGTTTTGTAGCTTTTGGAATCGATTCCCAAAACCTGAATTTGGAACGAGAATCTGATTCCCTCGCATTTAGCGACTATGGTGCACAAGTTGTGGCCAGATTTAGCAACCCTCCAGGAAGTCATGGTGCTGCCGGTAATGTTGCCACTTCACAGCTTCAGGGTGTTCCTGATGGTTCCTCCCACCTTTTAATGCTTTTTTTCCCCATGATTTTCAATGATTTTCCAAACTTTTTCCTTGCAGACGTTTTGGAACTTTTAAAAGGACTGAATATCATGTCTTACACAAAAAGGAAATTGCCACATAGCTAAAACTTTCTTGAAAATGATCTGAACTTTCACTTCAAATCTAAAATCAAAATAAAATATATCTATTTATGACAGTGTTGATATTTTCTGACTACAAATAAAATGACATTATTTAGTATAAACTATCTATTTGTAGTTACTTAGGGGCAAATTTAAATAAATTGGGAGGTTCCTATGAGTTCCTGCTAATTGTTACCAAGTACTGTACCTTAGATACTGTACATCGGCTGTAGCTATAGCTGAACGCATTGTGCAAAGTCTGCTTCTGCAGCTGAATAGGCTATGTGCATTAGAAACCGTGACGTATTTCCACTTTGGGTTATACCGGCCGTCTTACTTCCCGTCTATGTTTTTACCAGCTAGTGTAACTGTCTATAAAGTGTTTAGCGCCAATCCAGTATGAATGTCGGTGCAAGTTTTTTTTAGAAACGCGACGGGGGAGCTTCAGAGCATTGTTCTGTACCACTTTGCTCTGTTCCATCACGGTATAACTCGGTGATGAGTTTTCATTCCATTCCTGAGGACGAGAAGCTTTGGAAGAAATGGCTCGTCAAGATCCACCATAGTTGTCAATATAACTCGATATGTACAGGGGTTAGACAATGAAACTGAAACACCTGTCATTTTAGTGTGGGAGGTTTCATGGCTAAATTGGACC
>JAOVVH010000032.1:22795061-22806844 GCA_028566435.1 Scorpiodoras heckelii | reverse complement strand
ATTTTTTAAATCTGTTTATAATCTGTGGTAATATGGAGAAGTGTGTGGTTGGGTGCAAAAGTTATTCCAGCAAGATGTTTGGTGTGATAGGTTTCACAGATGTTTTGACATGTAACAAAATGGTCCAATAGTGTATGTTTAAAATATTGATATTGTAAACAAATAATGTAACATATGCTATTGTAGTTCTCCAAAAGAAATATCTTTTAAACAAAATTTCAAAATGTATTTATACCAAAATATCAGAACACTGGAGTGTGTTAAATGCTAAAAACCTGCATTCATACACTGAATTTGGTCATTTATAAATTTGTCTACAAATCTACAATAATCTGTGGAGGTAGGGGCATCAATAATTCTTTTCATTCAAACCTTTTTCACTAACTGAATGTATCGACTTACAAACCTGTAAACATATCAGTTTGAAATCCTGCACTCAGCAAACATAAGAGTGAGGTTGGGGATTGCAGTAATTCTAAGTTCAAATGTTATATACAATATTTGGTGTGTGAGATATTTCCTCATTATAATAAGTAACAAAATGTTCAAATTCTCCAAAAGTGGTAGATGGGAAAACTGTAGATATAGGCAAATATGTTAAACAATACTTCAACAATATAGCAATAATTCAGAGCACTGGACAGTTTAAACAATCAAGCACAAATGTCTAATTATACAAATAAGACATTTGTTGTGTTATGTTTCACAGGCATTAGATCGTTATCACATGTAATAAAATGATCTAATGGTGTGTCTTAAGATACTAATAATGAAAAGGAACAAAAATACATCTGTTCAGAAGATTTTATTTCCCTATAAACATGCTTTAAGAACTTGTATGTCAACCTTTAATCTTGACTCCAACTTCTTTATACCCTATGAGCAGCTTTCGTAGCCTCAGGTTCAATGTTCAGCCCTCCAACAGTCCATAACACTAACAGATTGCTTTGCCAATCATGAAGCCCATACTTCCTGACATTTCTGTTATAACTGTTGCCAGATGTCATATACTGCCTTGTTCAGATAAACACTGCAGACCAAGAGGTTTGTGGCAAACCCCAATACAGAAACACGTTTCTAGTGATTTTGCCTTATGCTTGTGATTGTGCCTTGCTGTACAAAGACATGTCCACATTTAATTTTTAGCATATTTGAAGTTTTTTGTCAAATGTTTTCATTTTTTCCCCACACAGAAACTATGTGGAAAGCAAACATTTGGTATATTGCCTAAAAATGCAGAACAGCATATTAACATTTATTACACTATGCCTATGCAGCAGAGGGTGTTGTTTTGGAGTTTAATGCATACTGTATTGATTATTGTATGCGTTATGTTTAATTGTGTAGTCTGTCATCTGTATTTATTGAATGTCTGCCTCACTGTGTTGCGTATCCTCTTGTCTGACATTGTTTCGTGTTAAGTGTAGCACCGTGATTCTTGGTCAAGTGCATTTCGTTCATAACACTGCATCTGTTTGTGCTGAAGGGTTCAACAATAAAACCTACTTGACTTGACATGAGCAAGCTTAAACACAAAATGTTCTCACTCTTTATGGAAAAACATACTGCCCGATCTCCCTCGCACATGTCTAATAAAGCATATCTACTCTCTTTACGAATTCATAAAAATGAATATCAAACGTTGATGAAGAAGAGTTCCGGCTGAATGATTTTACCTCTTCAATTCAAAATGGGGGAAAGAGACTTTTAAACGGGAGGCGAGCCATGAGTGCGGGGGTGTGTGCTTTACGTCATCAGATTTTAAAGGAGAGAGACTTTCTGATTGGCTCCAACACACCCCGCCCTCCCCAACCTCTCTCCATTTTGGGAGCAGTAAATGGAAGACAAAACAGTTTCGCAGTTGATCGTCGTAAAAATGCGTCCATTATGATTGCAAATTTAGTAATTTAGTACAACATTGAACCAGAGGAATTGGTCTGGACTAGTAAGGTAGTGCAGAATTACCGTGTGTACAACCTTACCTGTAATCATTTCTTCTTTTCTTCTTTAATTCCTTTCTTCCTAAATATTTTCAATAATTTATTGCATTAATTAAAAATATATAAAGTTCAGGATTTTATTTTATTAATTTATCACATGCATGTTATTTTTTTTTTTGCATGTTTATCACTAAGATGTTTTTTAGTTAAACTTTGTCCAGACTTCTCTTCAATTAAGCTTCTTATTTGGAAGACACTGTGACTTGTAGACTAACAGTTTGTGATTTTATAAAGCTAGTTTCATTTTAGAAGAGCTCTGCTGTTAATGCTTACTGTGCATGCTTACAGGTTTTTAAAAAAATGTTCATCATGGTTTGATGTGGTTAAATATCTCTGAACATATGTAGATTAAGTCTTGCAAATTGTGATTTATCTAAATGATTTAAAAGTTTATTTTTTCCTGTATTCTTATTTCTGAACCAGATCCATGCTACTGTCATTGTGTTCATGTAAGAAGTGTAACATTCAAATTTGTTTTCACAACATTCTTTGTAGTAAAATTATATAAATCATGTTGTTGTGGGATTTTTTTGCAGTGTCTCATGTTAAAAGGTGTGAGTCTGCTTATTATAATCAATGTAAGGTAGTGTCTAATGTTATTGATTTTACAAAAGTCTATAAGACTCTTAATGTACAGTACATATAGGAAAATATTAATTACACTGCACAGGAAACAAAAGAAGGCTTAGTGTTACTTGTCTGCTAATGACTGCTTTAAATGAGATAAGGCATTATACCATTGGAAGAATTAAAAAAAAATATATTTATTTGTCTCTTAAAGTCTTATTGTGTCAATTTATGAGTAATTCAAACTGTAGACTTTCTGATATTTGCTAAAGAAAATTAAGATAACAAGTAAAAACAATTATTTATATTGAAAAAATCTGTGTAAATATTAATGCATGCCCAATTCTTATTCATTTAACTATGCTACTGCATTAAACAACAGTTTGTCTTCTAATGTCACTGATACTAAAGTATCAGTATTTCCCCTTTTATTTAGGCAGCCTAACTGAAAAAAAAAATAGATGTTTAATGTAAACAGTCTAGTCTTTGGTGTCTGTCATCTGTAAAATTTTCTGAACATTTCATAAATGGAAATTGATATTTGATATAATTAATTTACATAATTAATACATGGATTTGGATTTGAAGTAGAAGTGTTTCCCCAAAGTAAAATTAATGAATGACTATTCTATAAAATTATTTAGTTCTGTAATCAACAAACTTTGCACTTTAACGTACATATCAAGTCAGAATGTTTAGATTTTGTCTCAGTACATCAAGAAAATACATTCTTACTTTGTGTGGGATTTTTGCTGAAATATTCATACTGTGCACAGAACCAAACCTAAACCTAAGTGTAGTAGCCATTACATTTCTATATAAGTCTATAAAGTTGCACAGGGATAACAGTTACATATGTGCTCTCCCCCTAAATGTAATCATGTTAATGAAAAGGCTCATTTTGATTTTTTTTCAAGCAAAGATTAATATAATAGAGTGATAAAGTTTTAAGTTAATATAGTTAAAAATCCATCCTGCAATATGAAAATTTCCCATACTGCATTTTAGTTTTGTGCATTAGGGCTTGCTCAAAGCAGAAAATTAAACATTAAACTAAGAGGTGATTAGTTAGTTTTATTTATCTGTAAGATCTATATGCCCTCTAAACCAATATATTTCCCTTTCAGTTATGCAATCCCCAACCCCCTCCCAGTATGTGGTCAGGTCACACCCACAAAGCTAATAAGAGCTGTTTTGGGTCTCTGGGGGCTGTATTGACATGGTGATTTCTTCACCACATTGAATAACAAGTTATTCACATTACAAAATGTTGTTCTTCAAAAAGAAGCACTTTAAATTCATGTGACTTTATATCATCAAGCACCACCATGGTTTTATTTTAATTATGTCCATGTGAACAGAATCCCTTCAGAAGTGTTATCACATCTTCATATTCGTTCATATCAGTCTTCTGATGTTCCTCTGATATAAAACCCCTAACACTTGCAGATCACTTTGTGTTGTCTCCTTATATATTGATGTCACAACTTTAGCACTTGCATGTAGATTAAGATTTGACCTACTGCCCCAGTGGTTCAAGCCTCCCAGTACATGCACTGTGCTTAGGAAACCAAACACTGCATGGACATAGGAAAACAGCATTAAAAAAACATGCCATACATGAATGAATACACCATGCAATAGGTACATAAAGTGATACAATAGTTGTACTATTGATCAATTTGTCTTCTACCTGAACAGTATACAAAACTACATTTTAAGAAAAAGGGTATCATCTTGCACCCTTTAGGATTCTTCAGTTTGTCATTTTGGAAGAAACCTGTAGAAGTTCTTAGAAGAGCATTACAACAAGGGGTCTTTGAGGGGTCTTTCCTCATCAGAGAGGAATCCAAGTAGAACCCTTTAAGATGCTAAGAACCTGTAATTATCAAAAACATTCCTTTTTCATGAGTGTAGCTAATTTCACTTTGAAATCAAGGTGAAATAAAAGAAGACATCCTTGTATGAGCAGTGTCTTAGAAATCTCTGAACTGCAGTTCAAGCTGAAAGACAAAGTTGATGCTTTTTTTAAAACAATTTTCCTTTTTACTCACAGTTATTCGTAGATTTACAGAAGTATTTAGTGGTCACGAAACCAATACATATCCTATACTTTATAAGTTCGGTGGTCCTTCACTGCTCTTTTCACCTTTTAATTGGCAATCACTGTTTACTACTTGAAAGTCAATAATACTGAAGCATATGTGTCAGACACCATTCCTGGAAGCCATGTAGCACTGTAAAGTTTAATATTCATTCAAGTTTAATCTCATTTATCATCACACCTAATTCAATGCAGTGTCTTAATTTGCTCAAGAGTGTCAGAGCAGAAAGGATAACTGTCTAGGATCATAATTTTTCTCCTTCAAACAAAGAAATAGCATTTGATGGGTTACAGGATTATCACCCACTTTCACTGACAACATTTCAAAACTTTTCCATGACTTTTCAAAAAGTTTCCAGGACTTTTCACAATTTAGGGTGCATTCAGACTTGTTAGCTTTGGTTCGATTAAAATGAACCCTCTTGTGATTGCTCTGTTAGTGCAGTTCATTAGAGTAAGTGTGAACACTTCCTTTTGCACACCAAATAAGCAGACTGGGACCACCTGAAAAGGTGGGTCTCGTCAGTTTCTAAATGAATTCAGGTGCGGTTTGTGTGAAATATGAACACAATATGAACCAAAGGCATCTATACGAACCATATACAGGATGTGATGTTAGAAGATGCAACACTAATGCACTGCGAGAGTACAGATTGCATTGAAAACAAAAATGTTTCGAATTCTATATCCATTTTACAACCTCTTGCTGCATTTCCAGTTGTTAAAAATACCACTAGATATATACAACCCCAGCAAGTATGTGGCACATTGTTCTCATGACTGGTTTGCAAAATATACGTCATATGTGCATTGTACATCACTTCCTTACATTTTTTTTTTTACTTATTTTGGTTCGATTGTAAATTTGAGTGTGAACGCTAACCAAACCAGGACTAAAATGCTACAATGAATCAATTTTCTGGTTTGGTCTGGACCAAGGGATACAAACTACAAGTCTGAACGCACCCTTAAAGTACACAAAACTGTGTAAGGTACTCCACAGGTTGGGCTTAATTATCGAAAGAAGATTAATAACAACCTTTCCATTCTTTGTCTGATGGACTCGTTATGATGTCTGCTCAAGTAGAAAGTGTATCACGCTGAAGGAATTCGAACAATGAAACACTATCCATGGAAGAGAACAATAACAATTATTTTCATTATCCTTACATAAAACAAAATCAAATTTATTGACCATTCCAGAACAATCAATGAACCTTCATAAATTTTTCAGGCCTGGAAAAAAAATGAGATTTTAATATTTCATGACTTTTCCATGATTTCCAGGATTTTAGGAACTCTGTGGCTATCCGCTAATGAAATTATCATCAACACTTTTATCACCAAAGCTGCTTTGTTACAGAATTTACTCCTCCCCCCCAATCCAACAGAGTTGATCAAGCTAACAAAGCACACTGATCATCAGGAGCAGGTGTGCTACATTAGGTTTGTAAAGGAAATCAGTAAGAAGGTGTGTTCAGGAACAGGGCTGGTGCTCACTGTACTAGCAGATTTTAGCAAGCACTGTTAAATCATGTACTTCACACTGTTAGTGAAAGTGTTGCTTACACACTTGGGAATTCAATTGTAGTGCTTACAAACTTGGAACGGCATGACATGTACTATTACACACTTTATCCTAGAACCGTTACAGATGAGGTGTGTAACATTAGACATATTTTGCAATAGCAGTCACAGTCTGCTGTGTAGTGGAATAGGCAGAGCCATCAGAATGTGCTGTGGTGCTATATTTTCTAAATGACAACAAGCCACAAAGGTATCGCTGCCACGCTGCAAATACAATAGGAGGAAAAAGTTAAGGGTGAACCTTTTAATGGTGTTCCATGGTTTACGCTTTTCTAGTTATGTAAGACACAGTCATTGTCATTTCTGTTTAATACAAAAAAAAGTCAGAAGTTTGATATGAAACAACCGAACATAATTTGACAGAGTTTTGGCATAACTTGTAGTCTAGTAAGTCACTGTAGTAGCCTATATTTATCCAATAAAAACTAGCTTATCAATCTACCTATGTGCTCAAAAACTTTTTTTTATACAGCTTTTAATGAATTTTCTTAGCTACCATAATATTTACGTATTTGTTTGTTTGTTTGTGTCCAACCACTAATCCATCCATCCATCCACAGGTAGCCATGGTAGATTGCTGAGGGCAGGGGCAGACATGATGTAGTAATGCACATGGGCGTTTCTGATTTGCATATTAATCTATATTTAAAGATCTCTGCATTCTTGTTTATGTTAAAGTTGTATAAACATGTGACATGGGCTAATATATAAAGTACATATAAGTTTGTGTAAGATATAATATTTAAACTATCATTTATGGTTTAAATGCGTATTCAGGTGTACTTTTTACTTTTTAAATATAAAGGTAGGGATAATGCTATTTACTTTAACAACGCTTTACAGTAGCAGTCAAAACTGGCGGAAAAAAAACACTCGCTGTGGCGAAACAAAATCACCTCAAAAAAATCACCACCGCGTATACAAGTGTTTTACTTTCAGTAAATAAAACAACTCGCTGCACCACTACACAAAGCGGACACAGAACAACTACAGTGGACTGTGAAAATGTCAGAAGCTCGTGTTTTCACAGTGTGTACAAGCCGTGAAGCCAGCGCGCTTCCTGGAGCCCATGAGAGGCCATTTTCTTGAAAACGAGGCTGGGGTGCTGCTGCCACGTGTACAAGTCCTCCAAGAACTATGCTAAACCTTTGCAGTGTTGTTTACTGACTCATAGCTTTGCCACGTGAATGAATGATCACTTTTTTTGTGTCATATCACGGAAAGTAGCATAGAGAAACTACAGAACACACAGTTCGCATGTAGAAGGTCTTGTGCAACAGTTGATTCGCTCACTTCCTGATGGTAGGCGGGATGCAGCAGCAGCAGCAGCAGGCCGTGCACTTTCACAGCCCTCCATTTTGACTCGATTGTCAAAGCTTATGGGCTATGCTATGCTGCTGTAAATCTCCAGCACAGCTGCATAGACTCATGTAAATGCAGAAAGCACGTTGAATTTTGCAATACGGACCTTTACTGCTAAATGTTACTTATGTATCATATTCACCAGAAGCGGGAGATACATTGTTTCGGATTAAAGTGTTTCAGTGGAAGTGCAAAAATGTAACAAATTTTCGCCACGGTAGAAACTTTTACTACTTCAATAGACTATGTGGGGATAAAAAAAATACAGTTAAATAAATAAATCATTAAACGGTATATAGCCTACTTAAGACAACATAGGCCGCCCGTGCAGCGCGTCCACGACCAAATCTTGAGACATGCACACGCAAACTGGTACAGATGTATAAAACATGAGTGAGGATGAAAAAATTAATAGAAGGTGTCATTAGTAATCATTAGTATTGATTTAACACATTATGGCCTTATGACCCTGCGCGTCAGCTTGTCTTTCGCTGGAATCCGGAACAGCGTAAACAGGGATCGGGCTATGCAAAAGAAATTTGAATTTCACCCACAAAACTGACGTGCACGTTTAATACCCAAAGACATGTAGCCTCCGTGATAGGGCACCAGTTTACTACTGCACGGTAGTGAAGAAAGCCCATTGCACAGAAGGAATAGCTGGCCCAACACACGCCCATCTGCTGCTGTGCTCTACACACACACACGTACGTCGAGGAGGTCCGGCCCCTTCTCCAGCTACTCCGACAGACCACGTGGTTTCCTCTTTGCAAACAAAAAATTAGTAAATTCGAGTCGCTTTAGAGGCGGTGCCGTCGCCAGGCAGTAGGATCTGTATGACAGTGCAAGGGTACAGCTCTACGCTGAGGGGCAGATAGAGAGAAAAGAAATTCTCGCGATCCCGCCATACTTCTCTACCACTATTCCACCATAACCACCATCACATTAATTCAGAGCAATACCGTTTGCTACACGGTACAGGAAATTCGCCAGGATTGCTACAATCAAGGATTCTCCACTCGCCACCGGACTTCATCGGGCTGCAACGTTACTGTTAGGCGAACTTTCCCCGTATTATTTTAAGATTCTTCTTCGAAATTCTTTCGTTTTAGGTTGCAACTCGTTGAAATTTACACGTGCTTTTCATTTTTCAGCAGTCTGAATATATATTTTTGACAAATATTCACCCGTTTGTAGAAAAGTTTTTTTTAGTTCTGATTTTTTTTTTACGGGGGGAAGCATTTGATTTTTTTCCACAATGAACAAGCTATATATTGGAAATCTGAATGAAAACGTGACCGCAGAGGACTTGATTAAAACCTTTGAAGACTACAAGATTCCTTACTCTGGGCAGTTTCTAGTGAAAACGGGATACGCGTTTGTTGATTGCCCGGACGACCAATGGGCTATGAAAGCAATTGAAACATTTTCTGGTAAGTAATTCTCTGTAATAGACTTATTGTTTATAGTTTTACTGCACTCTTGTTGCTCCATACACACCAGACTATTTCTCGATGTCCTAAAGTGTTATGCACAGAAACTAAAGCTGTTTTTTAAAAGATGTGGGCTGTGGCTCGTTAACATACATTTCTGCTCTTTGCAGTGTAAAGGAATGAAGTGTGCATTTCTTTGAGCCAAGGAGTGCAAAATAACTTTTATACTCATGTTAGCCAAGACGGTTTCATATAAACTACAGTCACCGTACTTTTCTGTGCTCTACCACCTTTATAGTGCTGTCTGATTAGATAGAAGAACAGTGATATGAATTTAGTTGTACTTGCAAGAAGCTCTGAAACCTGTCCCATATTCACTAGAAACCACTAAGTCCAGCTACAGAGTGAAATCCCACCCCTCCCCCTTTTGGGTAATAGGCCGCTATAGTAAGATAAACCACGTTTCATGTAGCCTATAGGCCTATTGTAGGAACACGTAAAAGAGATGGCAGTGGAGTCCCCATGCGAACATAGCAAAGCTAAATGCAACACTGGTTTATACATGTAACTGTACTTACTGTCCATATATAAAATATCTCCCAGCTTGTCCACATATCTTGCATGTTATATATATGTGGACTCTATAGGCTATAGCACGAAGGTCGCCATGCTTTTGCACTGTTGCAATTCGCAGACTAAGAAGGCTTATTTAGCTGTATTCTCTCATGTCTGATTGTAAAGTTTCTGTAGTCGTGTAAATAAAACAGCGATTAAAGTCTAGAAAGGATTTCCATAACACAAATGGCGAGAATAGCCCATAGAGCAGTGTGTCCAGTGAAATGTGAAAATGTAAGAAAAATGTTGCAGGGTTGAATGTGCTTGACCACAACAACTCTGTCGAAAAGAGTTTATCACTAACTTTTTTTTTTTGTAGTTCACAGAAGAGCCCCCATATGAGCCTACAAGCACTTCAGTATTTATGTAGCGTACTTCTTTCTTTTTTTCTTTAAATAATTCATTGACACTGCAACGAAGCTAGCTCGTAATGTATACAATTACTAGTAAATAAAATGTTTAATGTAGCTAACATCATGTAATACAGTGAGGACCAATGAATGGATTCGGTGGCCTTATTTTGTGATATTTTTTTATAGGTAAAGTGGAACTTCACGGAAAACGAATTGAAGTAGAACATTCTGTCCCTAAGAAACAAAGGTATTTCGTTTTACTCTTTCTTGCTGCAAACATGAATGTATGCATTGTGCTATATGGGCTACATGCGAGAGAGGTGTACATAAGAGGATATGTTTCGCCCTTTCGCTTTATTCTTCTTGGGTGTCAAATTTGTGGATATATTGGCTTAAAACGTACAGCATAAATCACTGCCTTTAACTTTGTTTCAAAATATCTTCCTGGTTTTTTTTTTCCACTATCGACACAAATTTATTTATCTTCTTAATAGTGACATAGTAGCATTTGATGGTTAAAGCACAAAAGACGGTGGGCTGTGAATATGGCGCGTCACGTGCTTTTAAAGGAATATTTTCTCTATGTTCGGATGCTATTTTGGGTTATTCACAACGTTTTGAAACATAAAATAACCTCGATGTTGTTGCCGCCGTTTACTGCAGTGCTTTCATTACCCCGTTTCATTCATGAAGAAAGGCCTTCGTCCAAAGTAAGGCCTAGGCCTCGTAGGATCTTTTGTTGAGTCATAAACTCTAAGCTGTTGTTCATGAAGGATCGATGGACTAACAGCCTCACGTTTTGTTTTAAGAAAGCAGTCATTAAGAAGGTATGGCTCTAATATTGCACTGGGTGCATTGTGTTAATAAGATTCACGTTAGTACGCATGTTGACTGATATTTAGGATAGCATAGGTGTAGCAGTTGCGACAAAAACCTTTACTGTTTTGATACGTACGTGTGTTGTGTTAACCTCGCAGACTGAGATTAATGTGTGACTACGTGAATATGGTGGTGGGGTTTGTGGAGATGTATTAGTTAGGATCTCTCAGAAGCTAGAACTGGGTCTACGTTGGGTTTGGTATGAAGCGATAGATCCAGTGTTCCAATAGCCTTTATCAAAGAGGGGGGAAAAAAAATCTCTCCACCCTGCCCACTTGTCTCACCCCACTCTCAACCGGTTAAAAATTAGCATAGCTGTTCAAAAAAAAAGAGAGACACACACATTTAATTCACTTGTCAAATCAAACAACCGTGAATCATGCAGTAATACATTTATGTCAAATAGGTGAATGTGACGTGAAATCAGACCGTTTAAAAGAAACGTGAGTCGTGATAGTTAAACTTTTGCTTCGCTATTATTCAATCAAGTCCAGCGGGAGCCACTGAACAGGTAGACCTATAATAGTGGCTACTGAAATATTTATTTATTTATTTATTTAGGCTACAGTTAAAACTCAAATTTGAGCCCACAATTTTCAGTACGGGTTGACTAGCGAATTTATGACTGAATATAGGCTTACATTTAATGCTGTTTCCTAGCCTTCTAATATTCACTCATGGTAATAATTACGTGTGGTGCTGCATAAGGTGTTGGTCGGCAAAGCTACATTTGTCGTCGTCCTGCCTTTAACATTTTATATTAAATTTTAAGTCAGATCGAAAAGGCACGTGGTCGCCATCATGCTGAAGAAACAATCCAACGTCAGCAAATAAGAAAATGGCGCCCAATGCAGCCCTGTGTGGTGAAACCAATATGAAGGCT
>JAOVVH010000032.1:22778347-22787469 GCA_028566435.1 Scorpiodoras heckelii | reverse complement strand
ATATATATATATATAATTATATAATAATTATTATTTTTAAAATTTATTTAGGTTGTTTTGTTGTTGTTTTTTTGTTTTTTGTTTTGCAAGGCCACTATGTATTTAGAGAAATGCTTATTTCACTTATTGGCAGGGACAGAGAATAAAGAAAAATAGGCCCAGGTGCCCATAAAATACAGTGTACTTCTGTGCTGTAGGGTCAGTTTAAAGAACAATATTTGGCCTATTCTAGGTATAATGATGGTGAGACTAAATGAACTAGCAGACATGACTTGGTGTTTTGGGGGTTAGGGATTAGCATACAAAGATCAGTCTGGAAGATGTATGGTCTGATTTTTGTGCCAAGGATATGCTATGCTCAAACAGCTGATGGCTGTTAAACTATAATTAATTGTAGGTATTTTTTTCTTGCTTGTATTTGTGTCATGGCTCTTAAAAGCCTATGCCTAAATTTCTTAAAGTGGTTATCTGGACTACTTTTACTGTGTTCTTTAGCAAACCCTAAGTACTAATATGTAGCTTCGGAATCTTTAATCTCAAGGGTCAGTAATAAAGTTTCAGCTCTGATATTTTGAAAGTTTTAACTCTGATATTATTTATTATCTCTTACACTTTAAAACATTACTGTTTACATAAGCAGTAGTACTTTCTTAAAACAACACAGGACAATATAACAACAATGGAAAGCAGGTATCTTTCTTCAGTCTATACTTCTTCTCTTTGCCTTTACATCTTTGCAGCACCCTCCCACTCAGCCTCATTCAGTTAAAATGGAGCCCTTGTGTCACATGGCTTCCAAACAGGCATGTGCTAGTCTGATCATGCTATGTCCTCCTTTTGCACACACACTCGATCATGCTAAAGCCACAGAGAGAGGGGGAAGGGCCAGTGAACTTCCATCCATGCTGCAAGTCTCCCTCCTGATTACCCAAACCTATATGAAATCATGAGTTCCCCTCACATGATCACTACATGAGCTAAAAACATGGTGCCTGCTGAGTTGTAGGACCATTTTATGTGTGTGCAGGAATTAAATGCCCATACTGTGAAATAATGGTGCTTGGAGAACAGAATTGGGAAATATGATGTGTGTGTGTGTTTGTATGTAATCATGTATGTATAAGTAATATAATGAATGAACGAATTATGTATGTTAAGTAAAATATGCTATATGTTAAGTAATATACCAATATAGTAATAGTAATATATGTTAAGTAATAATATACTGTGTAAATGTTACCCTGTGATCTCAAGAGCTGGTTTTGGTTGTGTGGTGGTTGATATATTTTTTTCCCCCCAACCAACACTTTCAACTTATGAATTAATACACACACATCATAAACCTGTTCCCAGATCTGGTTTAACCAGTGTATTCTGAATAGACAGACACATTGCCAGACAGTGAGCTTTAACCTAGGGGAGTGAGCTGTAACATGAGTATTAAAAAAGAAAGTTAGTGCTGTAGAGGAAGATGGGTTGATGTTCTCCTGTAGTCAGTGGTATATGACGATGAAGAACCTCAGCATTTCCCAAGTAAAAATGGGGTTTATTTGTTAGGAAGACTTTTGTCTCATTTTGAGTACTAATTGAGAAGAAGATGGTGACTTAAAGATTTCAGACATTTTCATGGTATATTTATAATTTCCTATAAGTTTAGTAAACATATGTCTGTACATCTTTATAATATTTTTTTGTGTTTTTTGTTTACTTATGATTAGTTACTCTTAAGTTTCAAGGTTTGTTTTTGAGATTTAAGTACATCTCTGCTATTTATGTTTGGCAGGAATTATTAAGGATCTGCTGTTTCAAAAATTTACTCAAGACAAAATAATATGCTTTAAAGTGCTAAAATTAAAGATTCTCAAGCGGTGAGAGTTTTTACATTTTTGTGATTATTGTTTTTAAAGGCAAATTGTGTAGCTTTAGAATATCCATTCAATGTAACTTGGAGTTTCATATATTCTTACATTTTATTCAGAAGAGAAAAAAATGGTCAAATATTTAGTGTGAAAGGGTCTGAATTTAACCCTTATAAATTCTGATATCTATAATATTGAAACTGAATAAATCCCTCTATTGCAAGAATATTTGGTTGGTTCCCATGTGATTTAATCAATTGGTATCAAGATTCTTTGTTCTCATGTTTCTTTGTTTATTTATTTATTTAATTTTTTTTGTTGAGCCTTCAGTCAGGGGCATTTGCTTTTAGTAAATGAGTTTAGAGAAGGTGCACTGTGAAAATAGTTTTTATATTTGGTTTCACGCCTTTACACTCTAAGAAAATGATAGGCAGTTCTGTGAGATTTGTGAGTTGTTTGCTTTGTTCTTGTAAGGAAGGTCTGTAAGGTCTATGTTTTGTAGGAGATTTAATCAGATCTCAGTCAATATTTAAATGCCTTTGAGTTTTTGTTTCCTTGTTCTCGGTCATTGCGTCTCTTCACGTTGAGGCTATAACGTAACACTGGGTTACCATATTGGTTGGGAGAACCTTTTTTCAGATGGTTAATGGTGATTAGGCCATTTAATGAAGAGCAGACGAGTGTACTTTTCCCGAAACCAAATGAGGCATAACCACCGATTTACTTAAACAACACTGCAAACAATTCGCTCGAACCTTTAGCCGCTTGTTTTCAAAAACATGCGCACATTGGCGCTGTTCTTGTGATGTTTCGGAATCACTCGGATTTAGGCATAGCCTAGAATCTATAGGGGTGTCTGGTCGCTTCCAGACTGATCAATAACCATTAAATCTACGTTGCAGTTTCTTCTAGAAGCTTCCTAAAATATGAGACTGAAGAAATGGCGGCGTAGTTTTATGCTGTAATATATGGAGCGTGGATGCACACGTTTCTATAGCGCTCTACTTTTAGAGCCCCCCCCTCCTCCCTCCTGTGGCTAGAGTGGGCGGGCCCGTGATTGCGCGCGCCGCCTCTTTCACGCTGCTGTAGTATTCTCGAGTAGCTCTGTGACTTTATGAATGAAGGCAGGTCTCTCCTTCTCTGTGCCTGCACAGCGCTGCGTAAACCGTGGAGCATTGCAGAGACACGGGATTAAACGACAGTTTCTTCTTATGCCGTTTCCCTTAGTATGTCACTCAGGACTGTCTTGTTGCATTTTTCCCTACATTTTATAATCATCTCTATTGAGCATAAATCGAGCAGTAATGACTGAGAATCCTGCAGTGTGATCTTGAAACCTGGAACGAGTAATGTTATAAAAGAAATTCTCCTTCTATCACAGTAGTAGTAGTAGTAGTAGTAGTAGTAGTAGTAGTAGTAGTGGTGGTGGTATTTCAATGTTAAATGTGCCTGAATGCCATGTTTTCACCATTGACTCGTTACAAATACCTGCACTTGATCATAAAGCTATATAGCAGCATTCATATTTCACAAAGAAATAAAAAGGATGAAATGCACACATTCATATGTGGAATGTAAGTACAGCAGTGCTCACATGGTTGCCAAACAAAGTCATCATGGTGTATGTGCCTGGAATAGTAGCCTGTGCGCGCACACGCATGTGAACGCGCTTCATTGTGGGTAATTGGGCGTTGTCAGGAGAATATGGCTGCTTACACTCTAAGATGGCTGAGTGGAAATTCGCTTGCTGTCAACCAAACAGCTTGCAAATCTGCTGGGCAGAACAGATACTGGATTAGCCTAAGTAAGATAGGTTGGTCTGGTTAACCCCCAAAAAAATGTGTTAATGTTTACTTGAATGATGGGTTAATTTCAATTAATAGGCATACGACGTGTTTTAATTTTCACGCTGTCTTACATTAGGCCTGCTGTATTTTAAAAAATCTATTTAGCAAAATACATACTCTACTTATAATAAAGAGGCTAGGTCTATTCCTAAATACATTTGATATTCTACTTGCGATGGAGCATCATACAGCTGATAAAAACCTTTAAGGCAAGAACGACATTATACGTAGAAAAAACAGATTTGGCTACGTCGATCATTTATTTATTTATTTATTTGATGAATTGCATCAATATCTGGTGATATTTAAAAAAATCAAAAAGGCAGCGTTATTCCGCTGTTTGTATACCAGCGACCATTGCATTGTCTTAAACTTAGAAACTTTAAAGGAGACTTAAGCCCCGCCTACTTTTCCCTCAATCACAGGAGGCCATACGTGTTCTCTGTTTTCTATTATGCGTGATTTTGTGTGTGTTATAATACACACTTCACCTGTTGTGTCTTAATTGTAAGGGAAAATAAATCCACTGCTTGCTTAAACGCTGTCAGTAATGATTTATTTTAAACATTATCATTTAGGTTTAAAATAAAAAATAATTTTATTAACAGGGATATTAAGTCCATATTGAACACTACCAGAAAATATCATAAAGATGATGGCCAGTGATTATTTGTTTATTTATTGATTCATATGGGTAAAATTCTGCTTTTTAGTTATTTATTTATATTTTTTGTATTAGGCAGAAACGCAAATAGAGTCTATATGGCAAAAGAAATCGGGTTAATTAGTGGCGATTTTACCCTGCAGGCATTAGGTTAGCTTGTTCCGGGGCACAACGAAAACCTGCTCTGACTGACTGGCCACACTGTTGGTACATGAAAAACAATATTCACAGATGGGAATATTCATATTCCTTCATGATAGTGACGCATCCTTTAATGTTAGTGGATGGTAGGTGAACTTACTGCTATTATGGTTTATTTCTTTTGCTATTTCTAGTCGTGTACGTTTAAAAAGCGAATGCTTAAAAACTGTAAAACTGTTTGTGGTTAAGGCTATTTTCTTCTGCACCTGGATGCACCTGAATGACAGCTCTTGTAAACCGGGGGGGGGGGGGCGCCTTGTTGAGAAGCCGAAGCGCACTCTTACCTCCCCCTAGCATAGTGCATGATGGGTGCTGAGGATTACCTGGGCTAGTTTGGACACTATTGAAGTGTATCGTGTAATTTCATGAGTGTGCTGGATATTTGGCATTATAGGCTATAGTGCACTATATAGTGAATAGGGTGTGGTTTTGAAGAGAAGACAGGCGGAGCCTCTGTGCATTTCAGTGGAACAATAACTGGACCTAGATAGCATGGTGAAGCAGATAAACAAAATGACCGATTGTTAAAAAAAAAATACTTCGGAGTGCAGACGTCACACGTTTCAGACTTGCATGTTACTCGTTTCAGTTGTTCTGAGCCAGAAAATCCGGCTTTACACGTGTCGAGATCGTGGGGCCTACATGTACACTGCAAAATGCACCAGTTCCTGTATTGCATTTCTGAGCGAGCACTTCTCCACCCGACCCTTTAACGCATATAAGAAAACTTACCGGAAATAGAGAATAAAATAGAGAATATAGACCTATTGCAGTGTGTCTTGTTTAACATGTGCATTTAAGTTCGGTGTTAATGCTGCATGTTAGTCATATTTCATTCATTCATCCCAAAACTGGGATTAAAGTACCTATAGCCTTTGTGGTGGGTTGCATTAAGGTACGTTAGTGTTCCGTAGGTTGCACCAAACCAGGGGATTAAAAGTACATTTTGCATTAAAAAAAAAACTTTTTATTGCTGAACTCTCACGCCATCTCTCTCTCTCACTTTGTGTGTGTGTGTGTGTGTGTGTGTGTGTGTGTGTAATAAGCAAGACTAAGAAGAAAAAGCGGTTTTAACATGTAGGATCATCTGATTATATATATTAAAAAAATGTAGCTGTAGATGTTAAGGACCACGTTTAACGTAGGATTTTTGTATTCTTAGAATTTACACGGTAATTTTGTAACACTACAGTAGTATAAATGGATTTATTTGTAAAGCGAGAGTAATTTTCACTTTGCAACAGAGAATTACAAAAAAACCCTGGCAGCAGTAAACGTACTTTGGTAGTAAATTGAGTATTTTATGGCGACTTGCATGATTTTTGTTCGAAAGCATGCAGATCTGGTTAAAAGCGAGTGGTGCCATTTTAGTTCTCGCGCCACACTCACGAAATGGCGCACGCGAGACAGCGGGTCCGAGAGAAAGAGTGTATATTGCTTTAATAGGATTCCGTACATTAGTGTTGATTTAAAGTTAGCTACATTTACGTTTAATGTTGCATGCATCACAGCATATCCTATATACTTGTGCCTGTTGCACCTATAACGGCTGTGTAGGCGCCCTATGGCTTCTCTTGGTAAAAAAAAATATAGCCTATATTAATGATCGCATTGCTTGTGCGTTAAAAAGGCACGATGTATTTTTGACAAAAGCTTGTCGGAGTCTGTCTTGAACCTTTGTAGCCCGGTTTAGAACAAAGGCTATCATACAGGCTATCTCCTCATGCACAGCCGCATGCAATATGTGCAGCAGAACGTGAACTTTGACCCGAAGCAAGGGCACAGCCCCTTTTACATCAAGAAAGGAATTCGAGACTTATTTTCTAACGGCCTGTACGTTACCCAGCACCCACCACAACCGACCCACCGCCTAAACAAGCGGAAAGCCGAGGAGACTCGAGCGCGCATGTGCAGCTTTCCGACTAGACACCCCCGCCCTGGTGCAACGCGCGCGCACACACACGCACACGATACGTTGCTCTGTTCACGCCCTGCGATAAAGAGCGGTCAGCTGATCAGAAGTCATCTCATTCACTTACATCAGAAATTTTTTTGATTAAAAAAATCCCAACGTAGCTATAAGCGTTCACTTCGACAGCCACTTTTGTGCGCACACGTAACAAATAAACACGTAACATTTTAGTCCTTGATCTTCAGTAATATCTGTTAATGACTGGAGTCATACTGTACAACAGTAAATATCAGTGCACCAACAAACTCAGCTAATCAAAGCTAATTTTATGTCCCTTTTCACTTAAACATGGCTCCCCTTAGTGCAAAAAACTCACTTTTTGCTTTTAACACCAACCCCCTATCCTGCCCTGGCCTGTAGCGCTTTCAAACGCAGAATTTCCCCCATCTGGGTTCAAAGGTCGAGGCACATCTATAAGTAAACGAATTGGGGACCCCCCCACCCCAGCTCTCTCTCTCTCTCTCTCTCTCTCTCTCTCTCTCTCTCTCTCTCTCTCTATTCCATACCATGCCAAATTCCACAGATCCCAAGACAAAAGGGAGCGAGAAGGAGAAGGAGGAGGTTGGAGGTTTTTCCACATGATAATGCAGCAGAAGGGCCTTAGCCTCTTTTTCCACCCCCACTGGTTACCAATGCAGTGGCATTCCACAGTTGAGCATGTTGCACCATGCTCATTGTAATGTGATGGTCGTCGTAAGCATTTGTATCCATAGGTGCTTACATACTCATTGGGATTGCTCATAACAGCCTGCAAATTTGTCATGTCTCTCAATTTATTAAAATTACATCTTATCCCAAGTATAAAAATTATGTTGCTTCTACAAATGTGCACAGTATTAACCACAGTCATAAACAGTATATTATATTTGTACACTGCTGCAGCTTATGTATAAGCCATATGATTTTGCCACCCTATTTAGTATGTTCGTGGGCCCACCTTGAAATGAATTTCTACTGGATGTTTTATCACGTCACATAACAAGGGTGAAGGGGCAGTATGGAAAGCAAAAGCTGTCTAAAGGACACTGCAACATACTCTGTATAGCTGTTGATATTCTCCAACAGGTGTCGTCCTTACCAAAGTCCAAAGTGCATTCGTTATATATTTAAATGGGCCTGAAGGTAGGATTTTTTTTTTTCCAAATATTAAAATAAATTTTTATAATATTGAGGGTGCCCAATCTCCAGTCATCTATAAACTCCATTTCAAGAAATGTTGTGACACATTCTTAAAATGCAATAAAAACTGAAATCTGTCATTTGTTAATTCACTTGAACCTTTATTTAACAGGTAAAAGGACAAACGAAAGATTTTCAGTGTTTTCAATGTTGAACTTAATTCTATTTGTTAAATATAAACAAATTAAGATATTGATGTCTGCAACACACTCCAGAAAGTTGGGACAGAGGCATGTTTACCATTTGGCCACATCCATTTTTTTTTTAATCCTTTTTAGTCACTTGGGTAATGTAGATACTAATTGTTTCAGCTGTGGAATTTTTGCCCATTTTTCCTATGTACATGACTTGCGCTGTTCAACAGTCTCCTCTTCATGATGCACCAAACATTTTCGATAGGACACAGATCTGGACTATAGGCAGGCCTATCAAGCCATGCTGTTGTATCTTGTGCAGAATGAGGACTGGCATTGTAATGCTGAAATGGACATAGAGTTCCTGGGGGAAAAAAATGTCATTTTGATGGCAACATGTTTCTTCAAAATGCTGAAATAAGCCTCTGCATGAATGGTACTGTCAAATGTATATGCAGATCACCCATGTTGTGGGTATTGATGCACTCCAAGCCATCACAGATGCTGGGTTTTGCACTTTTCGTTGGTAACAGTCTGGGTGTAACAGTCTTATTGACCTTTTGCATATAAAATCTACATCCGTTTTTCCCAAAAACAAAATGAATCGTGGACTCGTCTGACCACAAACATGTTTCCACGTATTTCTGTCTACCTCGGATGACTTTGGGCCCCGAGAACTCACCGGTGTTTATGCGCAATATTACTATACATTGATCAGCTATAACATTAAAACCACCTGCCTAATACTGTGCAGGTCCCTCTTGTGCCACCATAACAGCTCAGACCCGTCAAGGCATGGACTCCACAAGAGCTCTGAAGGTGTTCTGTTGTATCTGGCACCAAGACATCAGCAGCAGATCCTTTAAATCTTGTAAATTCCAAGGTTGGGCTTCCATGGATCGGATTTGTTTGTCCAGTACATTCTACAGATGTTTGATCGGATTGAGATCTGGGCAGTTTGGAAGCCAAGTCAACCTTAAACCCTTTTGTCATACTTCTCAATTCATTCTCAAACAATGTCTGCAGTGTTGTCCTGCTGAAAAAGGCCACTGCCATTAGGGAATACCGTTACCATGAAGGGCTGTACTTGGTCTGAAACAATGTTTAGGTAGGTGGTACATGTCAGAGTAACATCCACATGAATTCCAGGACATAAGTTTTCCAAGCAGAACATTGCCCAGAGCAACACACTCCCTCCACCAGCTTACCTTCTTCCCATAGTGAATCCTGGTGCCATCTCTTAATGAGGTAATTGACACACAAGCA
>JAOVVH010000032.1:22749516-22766640 GCA_028566435.1 Scorpiodoras heckelii | reverse complement strand
GTGAGAGACTGAGAGTGAGAGACTGAGAGTGAGAGACTGAGAGTGAGAGACTGAGAGTGAGAGACTGAGAGTGAGAGACTGAGAGTGAGAGCTGTGTTTGGAATACGCTGAGATCTTAATTTTGGTGGCTGTACATGTCTAGTTTCAGGTTCAGCCATCCTCAAATTAAAATTGCTGTCCAAACCTAATCCTTTTGTTTCTTTCTCAGGTGCTTGATGGTCTGCTTGCACAGTATGGAACCGTTGAGAACTGTGAACAAGGTGAGCAAACATTTTTGACTGTCAATATTCACGTCCAAGATCTATTTAAAATCACTGCTTATCAAACATCTCATTGATTTCTTTTAATCTCACCCTCTTTCTGGCTGCAGTTAACACAGAAAGTGAAACAGCTGTGGTGAATGTCACTTATGGGACTCGGGAGCACGCCAGACAGTGAGTGCACACTTTTTTCGTGTCTTTTTGTTTACTTTTCCTTAAAACTTATCACTTAGACCATGACTCAGTGATTTTTGAATTTTCAAAAGTAATCATAACTGTAAGATAATAAAAGTTTGAAAAAAGATCCTTTAAGAAACATAGTTACATTACGAACATAAAAACAAATGCTGCTGTGCCATGTCCACGTACCAAACTCTGCTTCACCCCACATGAGCACATCTTCATTTCACAACTGTGTGTTTTGTAAATTTATATTCATGCTGAAAGATAATGTCACTGAAGTCAGAAATGACCCCAACATTACACCTATGCTGAGGTTTTATGCTAGAAATCAAGCTCACTGGGCTGTGGTTTACAGTGGAGCATAGGTTTCTCTGTTGCACAGAACATCTATGACACCTACTGGTGCGTTCACTGTGTTGCATGGCTGTCTCTGAGCCATCAAACATCGTGCTGGTCTGAAGGACTTGTAAAAGATATGTTGTTGTTGCTTTATTTGCTATTTTAGCCATTGTTTCACATCATTATTTTATCTCTATTATAAATGTTTTTCTTCTATTGATCTAAACTGATCTTATTTGGATGTTTCAGAGCGATCCAAAAGCTGAATGGCTACCAGTTTGAGAATAACACTTTGCGCGTGTCCTACATACCTGATGAGAGCTTGGACGTTGACTCCCAGCACAGCCCTGACAATGGTCGACGCCCTGGATATGGTGCCCGTGTCAACTCCAGGCAAGGTGCCCCTGGCTCAGGGATGCCCTCCAAGCATCAGCACACTGATATACCTCTCCGTTTGCTTGTACCAACCCAGTATGTGGGCGCCATCATCGGCAAAGAGGGTGCTACCATCCGCAACATCACCAAGCAGACTCAGAGCAAGTGAGTGCCTGCTGCATGCTGAGGACTGTGATCATCATCATCATCATCATCATCATCATCATCATCATCATCATAATCCTGTCTTTGTATACATGTCTATTTATGTATACACATTCAGAACCAGAGCACACAACATAGCAATATACATACATATACAATATTATCTAAGATGCAACTACTGCTGCAAGAATAAGAACATGGTATCATCAAATATTCCACTGTCAGGTGTAGTGTAGCAAAATGCAGTAAGACTCGCTAGTTCTCAGGACACAATTTTCTAACTACAGTTTTGTTTTACTCTTTTAAACCCTTTTCAGGATTGATGTCCACCGTAAAGAGAATGCCGGGGCAGCAGAAAAGCCCATCAGCATACACTCAACTCCTGAGGGCTGCTCAGCAGCCTGCCGTATGATCCTTGACATTATGCACCAGGAAGCCAAAGACACCAAAACGTAAGTGAGCTCCAAATTTTCATTAAATCTTGAAAAGTGAAAAAAGAAAAAGGGGAAAGTGAATGTTTTATGGTCCCCCAAAATGAATCGGGTAATATAAGGTGGATAGCACACGAGGGATGGGTGAGCCGAACAATTTCACCTGTATTAAAGCTTAGTTCAATTTGTAGTGTTGGTGCACTGGTCTCAGATGAGTGGTGACGTTTTTTTCCCTTCTGTTCACCAGTGCTGATGAGGTGCCTCTGAAGATCCTTGCCCACAACAACTTTGTAGGTCGCCTGATCGGCAAAGAGGGGCGTAATCTGAAAAAAGTGGAGCAAGACACTGACACTAAGATCACCATCTCACCGTAAGCCAATGAGCAAACACGCATCCTCTCATTATCTATTGCTTAACTGGCTTTCATTGTTTTAGAGAGTTTGAGTGGTGTTCTGTCTGTGCAGGCTGCAGGATCTGACCCTGTATAACCCTGAGAGGACTATCACAGTGAAAGGTGCTATCGAGGCCTGCTGCCTGGCCGAGCAGGAAATCATGAAGAAAGTGCGAGAGGCCTATGATAATGACATTGCTGCCATGAATGTAAGTGTGTCATGTAGTGAGATTTATATATACAGTTCACTCCTGTGCTCACATTATATTTCTGTCCATCTTCAGCAACAGACACACCTCATCCCTGGACTGAACCTCGGAGCTCTTGGCCTTTTCCCTCCATCCTCCTCCATGCCACCTCCTCCCCCTGGAAACCCTGGGGTTTGTCCCCCATATGGCTCATTTGGGGTAAGATACAGCTTGCATAAATATAAACATATGAGAGAAGAAGGAACGCTCTGGCATTTGTCTTAATTTTCTCGCTCATAGGTACTAATTTCATTCATACAAATTCTCATTTGTATTCTCCATTTGCAAAGCAAACCAAAGGTTTATATCATTGTGCTCATTTTTATATGTGGATGCTCCAGATAATCTAAGCTTAATAATGAATAAATTAAAGCATGCTGTTCTTCAACAAATAAAGGTGGGAGACACGGGAGTCTTCAGAACAGAGGACTTTCTGTCAAGTTACGTTTATGTGAATGCAAGCTACGTTTTTGTATTGTTTTATTCAAGAGAAAGAAAAAGAGGCTGATGAGGGAGTAATAGTGACACCAGAAGCTAGTTTTTGTTTCATGGATGTTCCACAATATTAGAATAAAAAAGTACATATTGGTCTTTAATTAATAAAAAAATGAATCACTGGCAAATTGCTGTTGTATTAGAGGAATAAAACTCTTTGGGACATGCTCTTATTGGAGCTTCAGTTCTCGTCACGCTCCATCACACCACCCCTTCTGTTGATTATCTTCCTGTAACAGCACACTCCATTGCGTTTTTATTGCTTACGTATTGCCTTTCCTTCTCCTACACTTTATGTCCATAGGCTCCTGAGCAGGAGACAGTCCATGTGTACATCCCAGCACAAGCAGTGGGAGCCATCATCGGCAAGAAGGGCCAGCACATTAAGCAGCTGAGCCGCTTTGCTGGAGCCTCCATTAAGGTGAGGAGCTGCTAGCGCATCAGAACACATAAAGCCATTATGCAAATTACACACAATTCTTAATTACAGATGTTTTAAGGGATGTTGATGCTAATTCACTGATTATTTTTTCTCTTTTTTTCCAGATTGCGCCAGCAGAGACACCCGATTCAAAGATGCGCATGGTCATTGTTACTGGTCCACCTGAGGCCCAGTTTAAGGTATGTAATATGTATAATCGCTCAAAAACCTCAGCATCTATGATTGGTCACTCTGTACGGACCAGTTTTTCAACATAACATGGTCAAAAATTACATTAACAATGTTCCTAAAATTCTGTACGAGTAAATAAATATGAAAGAGATGCTGTTTTTATTTGCTTTAATTTGGGTCTCTTCATATGGATTTACCCAAGTACATGTAACTGTTCATTTATCAATATGTAAAGCATCTTGCTCTTTTGCATTAGGCTCAGGGAAGAATATACGGCAAACTGAAGGAGGAGAATTTCTTTGGGCCGAAAGAAGAGGTGAAGCTGGAGACGCACATCAAAGTAGCAGCAGCAGCTGCTGGAAGAGTCATTGGGAAAGGTGGAAAAACGGTGAGGAATATTTACTTCTTTTAATATAAAGACACAGACATTTACATTGACACTTGTTGGCTCTGATGGGAAATCATAGTTTTATCTGCTATGTGAGGTTACAAGATGCTAATAATTTAATCTGTACTTCTGTAGGTGAACGAGCTACAGAACCTAACTGCAGCTGAGGTGGTGGTTCCTAGAGAACAGACTCCTGACGAGCAGGACCAGGTTATTGTCAAAATCATCGGCCACTTTTATGCAAGTCAGGTATGCTTCACACAGGAACATATTTAATTACTTCACTTTTTTATCTTTGCTTTGTTAATGTGGCTAATACCTTAAATTCCAGGTGCCTTGATTTGCTAGATATTTCCTTACAATGAGAAAGCATCATGAAATATACAGATAATTAAAATTAAAAGCCAACGTGAAGCATCTTAGTAAGGTGGTGGGCCACCACAATAGCAGATGGTATTCTGATAATGATGGTTTCTGTGGGTGAACCAGACATTATGTGCAGGATTAACATCCTTCCTATAGTATTTCATCATCTAAAACCTAAAATCCCAAATTCTAAAATCTTTACATTTCTGTTTTCATGATGGTGCTGCAGAAGCCTGTCTAAAAATTCAGTCCACAAGCTCTCGCAGGTGTATAATTGGATTGAGATCTGGTGATTGTAAATGCCACAGCATACCATTTATATCATTTTCTACACCCAAAATCATTGTGAGGCCGCTTATCCTGTTGATGGGGGCAGGGTCCTGGAAGACACTGCTTGCATCAAGATAGAAACATTTCATTATAGTAAAAAGCTGACCAGTCAGAATGACTTGAATTGATTTGCAGTGATGCTTCCCTCAGCAAAATGACTTCCAGGACCACCACATTTTCCTTTAATTGCCATTTGTCTGTATATACTATACATATTATATACTTTTCATCTTTTGTACATATAGTCATTAGTCAGGTTTACTTAGAATATAGGTGCACTTTGTCAATTGAATGACAGAAAAAGATTCCTTTGTTAAATTCTGTATAATAAATAATAATCAATATGCATTTTACCTGTATAAACTAATAAGTTAAAAATAACTACAATCCCGTTTAAAATTGTAAACAAAGTGTACTACAGGTTCACCGTATCTTAAAAATAAATAAATAAATCTGTCCATTCTCCCAAACAATTCTGACTGAGTAAACAAAGTGTCTGGCCTGGGGAAATGAGCAGCCGAACCATAATGAGCTCCCTAGCAGAAATAGAACTCAGAAGTCGGCCCAATTTCTGCAACCGGTGCAGAAAATTGCAACATTGTGAAGGATTATGGGTAAAAAGTACTATAATTAAACACCTACAAAGTGCACATAGTTTATGGTAAGTTTAGTTGATAAAGTAGCCAGTGAGGAGAGGTACAGCTTAGGTGTACCAAACAAAGTAAGTGAATATATATTTCTTAAAACTGCTCTTAATCTTTAATGCTTTATTGCTGTATAGTTGGCATGCTAGCCACATGTACTGGAATGAATATAAATTGAATAATATCTTCTTATTTTTAGCTGGCCCAGAGGAAGATCAGAGACATTTTGACACAAGTTAAGCAGCAGCAGAAGGGTGGTGTGGGAGGCCCTCAGGCATCTCAGCCACAGAACCCGTCACAGGTTGGGTCCTACCAGGGAATGACCCAAGAGCCTAGGAGGAAGTAACAGGCTCCAGCCCAATCCTGGACGGACAGACGGATGGACAGACAGAGAAGAAACAGCGGACTGACTGAGAGAGAGTGACACACAGACCCAGCGGTAGACAGGGAGAAATGAGCATTTAACAAAGAGGGGAATAAAACGGAAATAAAAATGCCTGAGAGAGTACAAACGTTTAGAGAATAGAAACTAGAACTTTGAATGATTTAAAAATAGGGGATAAAAAAGTAACGAGAGAGAACTAGGAAACAGAGACCAGATGCCAGGTCGACTGACTGGGGATGGCAGGGATTCCCTGTAGCAGCTTAGGAAATAATCATGGCATTGTGGCCTTGAGAATCCTAAGAGAAGCTATCATGAATTGTATCACACTTAGGGCACCCCTGCCACCACCAGTCACTCAAGTATTGTAAGGGTGTTTTTTTAAGAAGAGCTATATGTATAGAAATGTTTATTCAGAGGTATTATAATGAAATGCAGTGAGGCAGAGGTGGAGAGAGGGGAGCGAAGAACCCATCACATCAAGCCAATAAAGTGGCTCATCCTTTGCGTACGGGAAATTATGGGAGGGGCCATAGCTGTTAACACTGCTCTTTAAGTCCCTGGCAGTAAACTGTTAGGGGTAAGGACAAATAAAAGAGAAGAAAAAAAGAGGTTGTAAATATAATCTTCATGAATTTGTATTGAAGCACTGTTTAAGCACAGTGAGGGTACAGTTAGTGGGTGGGCCGAGGCTGACCCTGCAGTTCTATTGCAGAGACTCAGCTCCGAGACATAAATGTCACCTCCAGCCCTGAACTACGCCCGCGATGCTTGCCGGTGCGTGGCCCACGCCCAAATGGCATATTTTATATATATTATATATATATGATATGTGAGTTAACCTGGCCCCTCAGAGAGCAGAGAAAACGGCAGTGGAAAGGGAATGTGGCTCTGGGATCAGACTGTCTTTCGCAGATATTTTGAGATATTTAAAATTAGCTCTTAGTATCTGTGTTTTGCTGGTGTATGTTTTAAACCAAGCTGCTGAAAGAGCACTGAGCTGCTGAATTCTGTTTTTAAAAAATCAGATATTCCTTGCATCAGAAAGATGGAATGTGATTAAAGTATCATCCAAATAATGCAAATTTGATTAACTTTTCAGCAAGAGCCAATCTATGACCAGATCTGTTAACTTGACAAATTTGGCCTTTGATTTAAGATCACATGAAAGATGCAGCCTCCCATGGCCCAGCTCTCTACCCTGCCGTTAGGTCAGAGGTCAACAGCAGGTGATGTTAAAATGGCTTCTGCACTCTCTCTCTCTCTCTCCCTCCCCTACTCTATTCGATGTATGCTGGTGAGAAGGCCAGAAAGGTGGCTTTCTTCACTCATCTTCGAACAGATTAGATAGAAAAAAAAATAGAAACCTACCTCAGGGTATTGTTACCTCAGTATTCCTAACAGCTTTTTTTTCTTTTTTTTTTGGCTTGCTGGTGTTTTATATAAAAGCTGATAGTCCTGAATATTTTATTTTTTTAAGGAAAAGATATTTTTAGTTATTGTTGGGTATTTGTTTTTCTTCCCCCTAGTTTTTGCATGTATGCAAGTGTGTATGGATGGCACCCCACACCTTTCCACGTTTAATTTCGAAAGGATCCATATAGGCAAAAGACATGAATGTCTTGGTATTTGCTGAATCAGTGCTGGCAGATTCTTCCCAAATAGTCTTTGGACCTATAACCAAGTGAAGTGGAAGTCTCCGGCTTTTTGTGTAGTGGTGTGACCCAGTCAAGGCATTTTATATCTGACTCAGATCAACATGAACGGCTTAGAAGTGTTTGATTTACTAACTTTCTTTTATTAATAACTGACAGTGGCTCTGACTGAAGGATGCATTGCACTTCTATCTGGCTCTATTTGATTTCCTCTATTTCTCCAGCAGTGTTGCCATGAATGTTATGCACTGAAGGCTGGAGTCTGCCCCTGTTGCTAGATTTGTGCCGTGACTGTATGGAAAAAGGAGCCCAGTGGCATCTCACTAACTACATCGAATTATATATCAAGTTTAGGTTCAGCATAGTACTCACTCATCATCCTATATGTACGTGTGACGGGATGTTTGGTTTCGTTTTTTTTTTTTCGTTTTTTTTTTTCTTTTCTTTTTTTTTTTCTAAAAAAAAACTAAAAAAGAAAGAAAAAGGAAAACAGTTTAAGTGTATATTTTTGTTGAGGAAAAGTGGTTTGGGTGTTATAAAGACAGGAAAAAAGACATCCTATCCTGTGGTCTCAGTTAAACATGTTTTTAACTGAATGAGAATACTTTGGAAAATGGGAGCGAAAAATGAAGAAAGCAGTCACTTCACAACAGAGACAGATTTAACCTGTATATAATTCACTAAATAAAAAAAATAAGCAACTGAAAACTTTTGTATTTTTTAGAAGAAAAAAAAGTCATGGACAAAGCTGGGCAATATGTAGCGATTTAAATGCAAAAGACAAACAGATACTGCCAGAATCCTTTTTCGATGAGTACATATTCCACCTGCGCATTGTTCGTGGCGCCTTTTTCTGTGCTCGTTTTCACTCACAGGTTGAAATCGTTGCTTTTTTTTTTTGTTTGTTTTTTAAACGCTTCCCTTTTCCTCAGTAGACAGCAGTGTTCGGGTTGCATTGATATGAAAACTTTTCTCCTCCTCAGGTGGGAAGGAAGTCTGTCTCTCTCTAGCCTGTAGATTTCTGTCAGACCCTAAAACACACACACCACTTTAGATTTGTTCAGACTGCAGCCTTTTGTTTAACAGCAAGCTTTATTTGGACATGACATCTGGTTGTGTACTGTTTCATCAGTTGTAGACGAAACAAAAAAGAAGGAACATAACTGAAAAATCTCTAGAAACTTTGTAAACTGGGGAAATATGGAGTCAAGCTGTTCAATTTTAAATTGGAATAAGGTGTAAAAGAGTTGAGAGGAAGATGGGCCGACTTTTCTTTTCTTTTTTGTTTTATTTTGTGTTTTTTATTTTTTTTTTAAATAAAGGTAGACATTTATGAAAGCTAATTTAAACAAGCCTACACTTAGGCTTTGTTATATTCTCACAGATTTGCTGGATATTAATTCTAGGTCACTAAAATGAGTAGTCATGCAGTGCTGCCGAATGTATGATGAATACTACACTCATCTCCCTCCTCTCCTTTTCACTTAATTTGTCCTCCATCTATTTCTCCTTTCATCCCTGTACATAACTCGCAATTAATTTTTTTTCTTTACATTATTTGCTAAATAGGAATGACATTTTGTTGTTTGGGTTTGGTATAGACCTTCACCCTCTCTCACGCTGGCCTTGTTTGTGTCTGTTTTCTCAGTTCTGTTCAGTCGTTTGACCCTTTTTCAGTTTTCAGTTTTTTTTTTTTATCCGCAAAATATTTCGTATTGCCTTTAATTGGATCAGTTATTTTCTTTCGTTCTCTCGCCATCTCTCTCTCTCTCTCTCTCTCTCTCTCTCTCTCTCTCTCACTCACTCTCTCTTTCTCTCTCTCTCGATCAGGTTTCTTTAGAAAAGCACAGAGATCTCTGATACTGCTATTAGATTATTTAAAATACTAACAAGTTCCTCATATTAATGCAGTTAACAACTGTGCCAAACAGATTTTTTTATTTACTCTGGTAAGACCTGATCTAGGTTGTTCAAGCTGTTTTAGGTGTAGTGTGAAGACTAATAACTTCCACTTCAGCACTCGCTCTCTTTAAGAAAGAAAAAAATACAAAATGTCACACAAATCTCTATACTACAAGTTTCAGGAACACAACTGCATGTTTTTTTGTTTTGTTTATTAGTTTTTTTGTGATTCTTATGCAATTCCTTCACAAGGACTGTTAATACTCTGGAAGTCATAGAATTATTAAAAGGATTAAAAAAAAAGTCTATCCATTTCAGTGCACAGATTTACACATAGGCAACAGATCTAACCTCATACTAGTCAGGTGTAGCAGACAGACAGATGCGCACCACAGGAAGTTCAACCTGCTAGTTTCTGGCCTTCACTCAAAGAACCATTTGGGTGCTAATGACGAATTAAACCTCACATAACTAGGAAACGCTACCTCAAGACTTAGCCATAAGATTGTTTTATCAACCTGACAAGAGCGAAAGTGCATGTTACTTTTTTCACTTTAATTTCTTTAATTTATTATTTTTTTCAGTTTGCTTCTCTTTTTTTTTGTTTTCTGTCACTTTTAATTTTAGAGTTGAGGCCATGATAGAGGGAAGGGAGGTGAGGATTTGGTGAGCAGAGATGATCTGGGTGTTTGGTGTTGGGAGGATTTGGTTTGTAGACAAGCAATGAAGGATCAGGAGCATGGAGAACCCTCTCGTTTAAACAAAACATAGTGTTACTACTCTGTCATTTCTTGAGCATGCAAAGGTGTGAAGCTTTGCCTTCACTCCCACTAAAGGAAAAGTGCTCGATAACCCTCAAACACATTACCTCCTGGTTCTACTTATTTTCCACCTCGCATTAAACCAGTGCTCCGTACAAAGTGGTAGAGTTCACTTTGTTGAGTTGTTAAAGCTAGCCGGACGCCTGTACTGGTGTTTCTTTTGTAATGGCTGACATTGGATGTGACCAATTCCCAGATCAGCGTCAAGGGAACCTGGAGTCCCTCTCGTCCTCAGCTTTCCACCCCACAGTCCTTCCTTTTCATTTCATCTTCTTCAATCAAGGAGCATGATACCTATATTCAAGTAACTTTTTTTTGTTGATCTACCTCTTAGAGAACAAATGAATAAATAGGACAAATGTAAACTGGGGGAAAAGACATTAAAAAAGTAAAAAAAAAAATAGTCTCAAATGAAAAATAAGTAATAAAATAATTAATGATGTAAACAACTGGGTAGAAGCATCTCCATATACTGTAGTGGATAGTGTATTAAAAAAAAGAATACTTTTTCTTCCAAAGATGATTTTTGTTTTTTGCCATTATTCAAGATCAATTGTTAAATAAAAATAAACATAACAGGGAGGGGAAGTAAAAAGTAAAATATCAATTTCATTATAAAATTTTCCTTTTTTTCCATTCCTCATTAGATTGACTTAAGTTTGCAATTCTTCATTCTTTATTTGATTAATTTTTCTGATTGCTTTTTCGGAATGACATAGGATTGTATCTCGTTTTGGATGCATTAGATTTCTCTCTCTCTCGCTCTCTCTGTGAACTGCAACATAGTACTCGTTGAGACATTGCAGAGCAGCATGATACTGAAATCATTTCTTTCTTTTTTTTTTTTTTAAATCTTTATTGATGCAACAGGCAAGTAAGGGCCTATTTAGCTGACTAGGGCACAGTTTAGGAGGAGGAGAGGAAGAAGAGTGATGTATCACATCTAGCCCCAACCCACAGCCCCCCTCTCACCGCAGGTGCCATGGACACTATCTGGACTTTCACCTTTCTGCCTGCCAATTTTCTTTCATTTCTCATCCACATTTGTTCTGACCTTCTTGTAAACAATACAGAGCATAGATATGAATGTGTTATTAAAAGATGAGAAAACTGGTAAATGTATCCAAGCTGTATTTCTTTGGGAGAAGTGTGCTTTAGAATAAAAGTGCCATAAAACACCCCAATGTGGACCACAGTAATTCTAATATGAGGAGCTGAATTGATCATTTATTTATAATATGAATTATTTATATGCACAGGGAAGCAAGTTCCAAGAATTGGACTTGGAAAGCAAGATATTGTTATAAACTATTTAAAATGATCTTGGAACATGATCTGGCTGGATTGTGTTGAAATGCTACTAACATTTAGAGCTAATTATTTTACACTTAATAAAAAATAATAGTCGGAGTAGTGTAATAGTTTGGTAATAAATGGTATAATAGTTTGGCATATAAAATTACATAGATAACATAAAATCAGTGAGACCAGTTTTGATCCAGTAAGCTACAGTTTGAAATGATTTAGTGATATCTTCATTGCTAGTAATCATCCAACTGTGTTTTAGCCCTGTTTTCAGTAATACCTGAAACATGATAAAAGTGCTGCTCTGAAAGGCAAGAGTGGAAATGACTCTAAGAAAAATGTAAACATATGGAGTAGTCATAACCTTAGAGCTAACCAAAATTTTCTGGAAGTTTGTTCTGAATATTTTACTGCACAGGCCATGAAAGAACACTCCAGCCTCTGGGTTCAAAATCTCTTTGCTAAAATGTCCTAAACATCATGGACCTCTTTCTGACAGGAAATATTTAAATGGTTCTGTGAAAAGAACCTTTAAGGTTTCTCCCAAATAGACAGCTGAAAAAGCCTTAAGGGTTCTTTGACCTGTGCATATTAAAGAACACTTAGTAGACCAAAGGAGCACATGGCAAGCATCATATATTGAGGACAAGTGGGAAAAATCACAGATTGGGTGACACATTTTCTGAAGTTCAGCTTCGATGGTACAGCATGGAAATAAAATCAACACTCCCTACAACGTCAATACTTTGAAGCAAAACCGTGAGAAAATCGCTAAAATCTCTCCAGAATAAGTTTAAAAGCAAATATGAGTATTTTCAAGATTCAAGAGTTTGTCATTTGCACCACAAGGAAACAGGTTCCATGTGCAATGAAATTCTTTCTTTGCTCTTCGCCAAGAATGCCAAACAGAAGACCAAACAAAACACA
Organism: Scorpiodoras heckelii; assembly: GCA_028566435.1. Taxonomy (NCBI): domain Eukaryota; kingdom Metazoa; phylum Chordata; class Actinopteri; order Siluriformes; family Doradidae; genus Scorpiodoras; species Scorpiodoras heckelii. The sequence goes on along the minus strand of JAOVVH010000032.1, from coordinate 22,754,420 downwards.
ATAATGTAACAATAATAACCAAATAAACATAATGCTAAGTGGAATAGCAGCAGTAAAATGTGCAAATTAGAGCAGTGAATGTCAAGGATATTATTTACAGTAATGAAATTTTTCACAGAAATTATATACATGAGTGAATGGTGGGATATTATTTACAGGTTGTGACATGGCAATAATGGGCAATAATGCAGGTTGTGAACATGGCTATGAATGTGCAATAGTGCAACTGTAAACAACAGTTGAGGTAAAGTGACATGTGCTACAGTGATTCAGTCATAAATAGAGTATTCTCCATTTATAAATAGAGTATTCTTATTTCAGTGATAGGTTTAAGAGTCTGATGGCAGTGGGGAAGAAAGAGTTCTTTAGTCTGGTCGTTTTGCATTTCACACTTCTGTATCTCCGGCCTGAGGGCAGAAGTGTGAACAGTCCATGCTGAGGGTGTGTGGGGTCTTTAACGATGGAGGCAGCTCTCCTGTGGACTCTGCGGTGATAGATGCTCTGCAGAGAGGGCAGTGGAGTCCAGGTGATCTTCTCAGCAGTCTTCACCACACTCTGCAGGCGTTTACAGTCCACTGCTGTAGACTCTCAATGACGCAGCTGTAAAAGTTGCTGAGGATTTTGGGATATTAACTTTAGTTAATACCCACAATAAGCGGCCATAATTTGTTTTCAATAGCCTACTGTTTGTTTTGTCATCAAAATGTGATCAGAACAATGTTTACTAATGGTGGGGTAATGCATGACACAATAATGCTCATTAGGTAGATAATAAATGATAAAATGCCTCTGATCACATGTTAAACACACAGCAGTTAACAATCGCCTGAATAAAGCGGTGCGAATCTGAATTATGTTTATTGTTATGCGCTGTTTACATTTCCATGCAATAGAATAGAAGAATTGCAAAATAGCAAACAAACAAATGAGTAAATAAATTCATCGCCGTACATTCGTTAGGTTTTGTTTGTAAACTGAACTTTAGTCGGTAACCCAAAACTGCTTAGTTTGTTCACTTTTAAACGCAGTCATGCTAAGTGATATATTCGTTATTTATTAAAAATATGAAGGGCTACATAGTTCTTATTGTTTAATGATCAACCTGGCAAGTTTAAGTAATAATTCTGTCCTCGAAAGTAATCTTCAAAGGAGAACATTTTGGCCAAAAAACAAACATGTTTTTTTTTTATAGCTTTTAATTGAGTTTTAAAGCAGTCTAATTCAGTAAAGCTTTTTTTTTTACATTAGCGATCAATAACATTGGCAAAATTAAAAGTTGGTTTTAATGAAATTATACCAACAACTATAGGCATACAAATCTTTTGACATAGTAATACTGATACATAATCGAAGCATATAATCAAAAGCATATCGTAGCTATTCGTACAATTTTTATTGTGTTTTTATTTGACAGATCTGCTGCGATATTATTTTATTTAACAATATTATGAAATACAAAATTGAAATACAGCTGATCTAAATCTGCTTGATATATCTCTTCAGAACTATAGCTCACAGGACTGAAGCCCAATAAAACATTTCTGTAGAACAAGAATACAGATTATTATAGGTTATATGTTCCGGATTATATAATCTATTCCAGATTAATCATTTGTGTAAGGGTAGACATCGATGTAATTGCTGATACGTTTACAAAAGAGGTTCTCAGAAATGTTCTTATAATGTAAACATCTCTGCATGCAAATAAGTTCAGGTTAAATGTTTGGGACGGAAATAACTTCTGGAAGAATGTGCATGGACTTGTAGGCTACATGTTCGACCTGAAACACTGTGAAAATGTTCAACATAATGAAAGTGAAAGGTACATTTGTTCCAAAAGCTTTGAGGAACCAACAGCTCCAATGTATGCAGAGCTGCAGAAGTTCTCTGGAGGAACAAGAGCACAGGAAGCGTTGATGCATTTTCAACGTGGTGTAGCCAGAAGGAAAATAAGGTGAAACTCGTTGTCAACTTGAATTTAATGGGCTTAAAATCGGTCACAGTAATGTTTCTTGTAGGATGCACATCTCCTTAATCTAAAGCTCAACATCTCAAAAAAAGAGTGTCCATTTAAATTATAGTTTAATTGTAATAAAATGAAGAAATATGTTGTTAATACAATACAGTGTTTATACTTTTTGGGTTTTGCTGATGCTAAAAGTCTCAGAACCTCGGATCTACTGTAAGGAACATCAATATCTGTATATTTATACAGGGGCTGAAAGTTTGGGAACCTTACACAAACCACATATGCGATGCGCCATACTCCAGTCCAACAGGGGGCGATAGCGAAGCGAGTAGTTGGTTTTGTAATCCGTCATGTATAAAGGAAGTAGAAAAAAGAAGCCGAAGAGGCGGTGCTTGTTCTGGCCAATGAGAATCGCGCGGGTAAGTTTCAAAACAAAAATGGCGACAGAAAGAGCAGTTGTGTGCGTATGTTTTGGGATTAAAAACTGATCAATAAAAATAGGCTTTACGATATGAAAAAAATAGTTACTTTGTTCATAAAGTTTCCACGTAACTGTGTATGAAATAGCATGAAGTGTTTTATATTTGGTATGTAAGTAAGGCGAGTCTCTAGTCAGCCCTGTAGTTATAGTGTTATGTCTGACAGATTTGTGTAGTCCGTTTGTAGAACTGTACAAGTGATGTTATGTTTTTATACTTGTCTGATGTAGGTTACTAGAAAGAACTGACCCTTCTCTTTTGAAGACATGCGACTTCACCGAGGCCCAGGACCCTGGAGAGGGAAAAGTTATGACAGCGTATTTAATGGTAAGCATTTAATGGTCTAGGGTTAGTTGAATCCAGTAGGGAAAATGCTGAAATGTGCAGAACAGTGGATACAAGTCCAGGACCAGAGTTGGGAACCCATGGTTTAGGTGAACAAGACCATGCAGGTGGCACGGTGGGTAGCACTCTTGCCTCACAGCAAGAAGGTCCTGGGTTCGATCCCCAGGTGTGGTTGGTCTGGGTCCTTTCTGTGTGGAGTCTGAACCTATGTCCTCCCCGTGTGTGCATGGGTTTACTCCAGGTACTCCGGTTTCCTCCTACAGTCCAAACAAAGACATGCAAGTTAGGTGAATTGAACATACCAAATTTCCCCTGTGTTTGAAAGTTGAACTTGTGAACTGATAAAAGACTTGTGTATCGATGCAACCTTGTGTTTGTCATTTATAGCCACTGATGCCGAAATGACGTTAAAATCTAATAAACAAAGAAACAAACTCAAATGATGCATTATGCTTGCTTTAATATGCACATGCTGTACTGTAATGTTTCTCACTGACTTGTAATGAGTACACTATACACCTATTTCACCATGTGTACACGTGCCTCGTTTCTTTTGAACAGGACTGCAGACGGAAACAGAAGATCATGTGCCAGCAGTATGGTGCAATGGATGATATGTTGGAGCTTCTCACAGGTCTGGAGTCAGCAGAGCAGTTCCTGAATGATCCGTGTCCACCTAAACCGGGTGAGGATGGATTTTTCCATGTCCTGGTATGAGCTTGTCCGGGTTCGATTCCCGGTCTGGGCTGTTCTGTGTGGAGTTTGCATGTTCTTCCTGTGCTTGTGTGGGTTTCCTCCGGGTACTCCGGTTTCCTCCCACAGTCCAAAGACATTCATGTCAGGTTGATCGGTCACTCTAAATTGCCCGTAGGTGTGAATGTGTGCGAGTGTGTGTTGGCATTTGTGATGCACTTTCGACCTGTCCATGGTGTACCCCGCCCTCGCCCGATGACGTTGGGATTGGCTCCAGTTCCCCAGTGACCCCAACTAGCGGAATAAAGCAGAAGATAATGAATGAATGAATGAATGAATGGTATGAGCTTGCTTTTTTACAGTGTTCACTAGAATGTGACACCTTTTTTGTTTGTGTCTGAGTAATTGAATAATGGTGCATGCAATAGAAATGCTAATTGATTGTGTGTACACGTGTGCACAGACACGGAGGCCAGCACTCCCTGGAAGACTTTGAAGGCAGAGTATCTTAAGCAAGTCCAGGAAGTTGAGGAGCTGATTGGCACACTTGTGGAGCAAATGGAAAAGCTACTTAAAAAACGTCGAAGCCTGGAGACTCTGCTAGGAACCCTGGAAAAGAAAGTACTTTGAATTTTTTTTCCTTTTTCCCTTAGCACTATTTGTGTCTCCTTCTCTTTTACGCTATTCCTAGTTTTGAAGTATTGAAGTGATAACACTGTTGTTTTTTCTTTTGGCTTAAATCATTGCAAATCTTTTCCGTGGCTGTATTGGAGAAATAACTTTGTATGAATGACACTCACCTACCACATATGATCTCTTTCAGAAAGATGAGTGTAAGGAACAGGAGAGAGCTGCACTGCAGTCGAAGCAGAGAGCTGAGGTAAGCTTTCATTTACTAGGTTAATCATGATCCAGCTCACATTTTCCAAAGGACAAGGTGACTGGTTCTTAAACTGGGAAAGAAAACCCATGAGTCAGAGGACAAAAAGTTCCCAGACGCTGATCTGCTGTTGGTCATCCTGACAATAGTTAAATAGCAGTTCACAGTCAGTGCTGTGTCAGGGTTGTCTAGTTGGAATAAAAATACACCTCGGTTTTAGACACAGCAAAAAAAAAAAAAAGTATACTTCCACCAAATGTTGACGCATCACCAAGTGGGAACAGCCTCCATCTTTTGCCACACTCTTGTGTTGGATTTCCTTTCTGAAGGAGTTTTATAGTCCTTTCAATTGTTTCAGATGACATCTCGCTTATTGGGACAATGTTTCCTTTCAATTAGCCAAGGCCAACAGCTCATTAACGTCTGTTTTAAGACAAATTACACAACATTAATTAGACGCCTCACAGCAAGAAGGTCCTGGGTTCAGTCCCCGGGTGGAGTGGTCTGGGTCCTTTCTGTGTGGAGTCTGCATATCCTC
>JAOVVH010000032.1:22651298-22664274 GCA_028566435.1 Scorpiodoras heckelii | reverse complement strand
CACACTTACTTCTTTTTTTGCATGCAAAACCCAGCAGCCTTCATTATGTTTTTTGTCTGAAAAGTGGTCTGTTATGTCATGTGTTGCTTTTATTACTGCCATACAAACATTTTTGTGTAACATTGTATTTTTTTTTGAAAAATAACTTTTGGAAATGCAAAATCTTTTTGTACTGACTCAGTAATGCAGAACTAAAAAAACCCATCAATAACAAAAGCTGTACCTAAAACAATAGGGCGTCTAAGACTTTTGCACAATACTGTATATGAAATATAAATAATTAATATGTTTAGAAGACATATATATAAATGTCTTCTAAAACTGTCACAGTATCAACGATGCTATGTTTTATTTTGTTAAACAAGATGTGTGTAAACATCTGATATTAGTATAAGTTTATTTTTGCGTACCTACTGCACTGTCGGTGATTGAGCTGTTACTACAGACACAATGGCATATTAGAACAAGCTCATTATTAATACGAACATATCGTTCATGTTCCAGCCGGGACTGCTCTACAAGCCATGCTGATGCACACCTTCAGTCTGATTTGAGCATGGTGGTGTAATTTCATATCGCACACTACATCATGCTGTATTCCTTATGTATCATCGAACTCATATGTTTTTCGAATGTCGCAGTGATGTTTGGTGTTTCTGTGAAATTATCATGTCAATGACATTTCCAGTATGACCCCCACATTTACATATAGATTCCAAACAGAATTATGGGATTACCTTTGTTGAGAAGAATACATACCACTAACATGCCTCTAAACATAAAAGCCTTCAAAGGAATCCAAAATAAGGAACTTCAGCAGACAGTTGTTGTTGAGCTGTCATCACTCATCATTCATCACTCATCACTTATGCTACCCAGAATGCCATATATAAGTATATGGAACACACCGGTAGTTAGTAATGAAATTTTGATAACAATATCATAGTAGGATTGTACTCGATTGTATTTGTTCCTGTCTTATATAACAGCAGTTGTGCCAAGTCATTTCTCCCAGCGCTAAAGATATGAGGCTGGTGCGATGCTCAGAGCACCGCCCGTGTCCACGAGCTCTCCAGAGTACACTACTAACTGGGTTAGGCCAAAAAAGAGCTTCTGCTATTTTAGGAAGGGTTTAAGGATACAAAAATATGGCTTGATATTTCCTAGGGTTGTAACCTATTGCCGTTATCCATATCAGTATTTCTTTGCCATTATCCATATCAGTGCTCAAATATTTGTATCTGTTTTCATATTCAGATTTAAATGTGTCGGATGGAAAGTGGGTATAGACTATAATGCCCTGAAAACACTGAGAAAACAGGGCTCCCAGAAACAGATGCCACAAAATGATAACAAAAAGTAGTAGAATATAACTGTTATGAATTCCTGAACTAATAAATGCTGAGCAAACTAACCCTTATCTGTGTTGATATTTGTTTAGTGTGCATTACCCATTTCATCCAAATGATGTGTCTGTATTTGGTTCAATCCTGAATACAATGAAGTACCAGAAAAACTGGTATACCAGTTAATACTTGGTAGGCCCCCTACAGGATCTTGGAGGGAAGATTGCACAGTCCTCACACTGATGTTTGTTGAGGCCCCAGTGTTGAATTACGATGTTACTTGAGGCAGTGTTGCATGATAATTAAGGTTTCTTGCGAGCCGACGATGGTCACACGTCTTTTTACAGCTACACTGCTGTCGTAAGTTTGAGGTTTTGCCAGAATTCTTGTAGTCAGGGTACACCCTTGAAATGCTCATATGTGAAAATCCAAACTTTGCTTCTACCTCCGAAACGCATCTCACCAGCTCCAAATATTAAACCACGTTGAAAATCATAAAATCATGATAACTTCAATTCTTCATGCGGAAACGACTCTAGAAGCTTCCATAGGTGGCGTTGCTGTGCATTTTGCATAGGCTCCAGTACCAGTTTTTCTGGTACTCTGGTATTCACAATATTTAGGTTTTTTAAAAAAACCTCCATCCTTCACTAAAACAGTCCTGAAAAACTGAGTTGATGATAGTTTTATTTGTATGTCTGGCAAAATAAAATGGAAACGACATTCCTTAAAACAATTTTATTAGTACAATGTTTAAACATCAGTCAGTTGCTCCCAAAGTTTACAACTGTTATTATACAACGTGAAAATGCGGACATTTATATGGCATGATACAACAAAGAGCTCAGAAAGTGTATTGTGATTATTATTCATCAGAATATTGATATATCACCATCCGCGCTACTGCTGCGATACCATCTCTGCTCTCCACCCACACTGCACACACTGTATAGAAAACTGTATCAGTATTTCAGAACTAGAAGTTTGAACGTGTAACTTTCTTAGACGGCAGTCTTGGGTCAGTCATGGTCTTAGAGTAATTTGGACATATCTTTAGCTATATTTAATGTAAGTCAGATTTTATTCTGCACGTTTGGAAGTGTCTGGAAGCAGGGTGTGTGCTGATGCAGGCTAGTATTCCCCACCGGTCCAAAAACGGACAACTCGAGATGAAGCAGTTAAGAAAAACAAGAACAGGCAGCTCTCGAGAACGCACTGAGACCTGGAACGCACGTTCTCACCATTCTCGCCATCCTTTCTTCCTCCTCTCACTCTCTCACACACACAACCACACACTCCCACACCATCTCTCTATCTCTCTGCCTACTGCCAAATGCTTCGGAGTCGGTGAGGGAGCGACGAGGAGAAGAGAAACTGAGAAGGAAAGGAGAGTGTGCGTAGGCAGCAGGGGTTCAGATGTGATAAGGCCTCCATGGTAACGGGTTGTCTATCACAATTTATATAATCTTGCCCTCCTCTATTCAGCTCGGCTGAAACGTTGTGTTGAAATATCTATTTCAGCTGCCGAGCTGAAGAAAAGATCGCAGGCTTCTTTTTTTACGGTGGGGATGCGAGCACAGCTCTGAGATTTCCTGTTCTAAACCGGTGAAGCCTCTGAACTGCGAGCTGAGGAACGGGTCAGAACGGCTGGAGCATAATCACAATGCATTCCCCTTCCTTTCCCACAACTCCACCACCCACATCCACCCACCCACACACACACACACACACACACACACACACACACACACACAGACTCACAGACACACTTACGCTGGTGAGAAATGCAAAAACGCTCGCTGATTTGTAGAAGAGTTACCAAAGTTCAGTTACGTGAATGGTCTAGTATTCGAATGAATTATAATATTAATGCACCAGTACATTTACTGCTATAAACAGAAAACATGCATTTATATTGCATAGACCAAAGGGGAAAATTGGCAATATAATAATTTTAGCAAAAAGTTTGTCATCGATATTTACTTCAATTTTGCATTTAACTTTCCTTCACGTATTTAATTTCAGTTAAATCTACCAACGCACAGTTCCCACATGGCTTCCTGTTCACTGCAGATATACTCAGTATACTGTATAGTGTTATAGTATGACATAACTGTACAACCTACATAGTTCTGCCTACATATATGCCTAGAAAAATGACATTTTAGATTTAGCCACAGTGAAAGAATGACTCCGCTAAGTGCATATTGATAAATGTAACTATTTACAAGTATAATTACTTTTAGTTTAATGCTCATTTTATTACTTCCATCCATCCATTATCTTCCGCTTTATCCTGCTAGTCGGGGTCACGGGGGAGCTGGAGCCAATCCCAGCGTCATCGAGCGAAGGCGGGGTACACCATCCACAGGTCGCCAGTCCATCGCATGGCCAACACACACTCACGCACGCATTCACACCTACGGGCAATTTTAGAGTGACTGATCAACCTAACATGCATGTCTTTGGACTGTGGGAAAAAAACGGAGGACCCGGAGGAAACCCACACAAGCCCGGGGAGAACATGCAAGCTCCACACAGAACGGCCCGGACCGGTAATCAAACCCAGATCATTTTGCTGTGAGGCGACAGTGCTAACCACTACACCACCGTGCCGTGCTTTATTACTTGATTTTTAAAAAAACTTTTATAACTATGTGTAGGCGGCACTGCCACCTCATAGCAAGAAGGTCCTGGGTTCAATTCCCAGATAGGGCAACCAGGGGCCCCTCTTTGTGGAGTTTGTATGCTCAGCATGTGTCTGTGTGGGTTTCCTACAGGGGGCCCTAGTTTCCTCACACAGTCCAAAAACATGTACATTAGGTGAACTGGAGATACTAAATTCCCCTGTTGATGAGTGTGAAACCTAATCTAGTGTGAAATCTACTGTCATGGATGCAACTACTGTATGTAAACCAAGTCTTTTTAAAAACATTTTTGCTTATTCATTTCTGTGTTCCAGCTTCAGCAAAATTCATTCATTCATCAGACAATATCTAGGCCAATAATGGATTAATAAGGATTTCCACTGACTTTATTTTGTAAGGTTGATCTAAGAGCAGGGGTGGACCTGCAAGCAAGATAAGCCTCAAAACCTGATATTATCTGAGTAAAAATCCAAAGTGAACATTTTATTTTGTGTTGCTGGATTTAAAAAACACTTGTTGAAACAGCAATGCGTATTGATCCGAAATCTACCTACATTTTGATGTTTTCAGCTTCTGATAAAGAGCAGTGTGAACTGTGCTCCTGAGCCTCTCCTGACTAATCATTCAAGCATAATGAAATGTAATTCATGACTTAATTAACATCCAAGCATTAAGAGGGAGCTCATTCTTCTCTAGGCTAGTTTGCTGCTGCTACTCTGCCTCATGCCCTCTTCTCTCTCTCTCTCTCTCTCTCTCTCAGTTTCTCTCTCTGTTTCTCTCTCTCTCTCTCTCTCTCTCTCTCTCTCTCTCTCTCTCTCTCATCGCACCAAGCTGTAAATCATTGAACTGAATCATAAATAAAATGCAAATTTTTTAAAATATATAAGATGAAGAAAGTGGTTATGGAAGATTGATTGATGGATGAATGAATGAAATATACTTGGGCGGTCATCAATATTGCAAAATACCATGTGGAGGAAACGCTGTATGAATTACAAACATATTTTAGACCTCATTTTTCTATACCAGTTGACAATATTATTTAGCCAAAATGTATAGGAAACATTTGTTTCAGTAGACTAAGGTTAGGTGATTAAAAGTAGAATATGAAACTCTAAGCATTTGAATGTGTGTTTTTTAGTGCTGTAACGTGATTAATTTTTTTAATTGTGCGTTAATTGTGATTTTTAACGCCCATTTTGATTTGTGATGTACGTGCAGGTCGGCATCGTAGGGCATTGAAACTGTTGTTGCCGTTTATCACTGGTCTATTTGAAGAGAAACAACTGTTAAATGTTGCCTCATTATTCACGTGACTTTATTTGATAAAAGTGAAATATTAAAGATGATTGACGTCTTTTAATTTTTTTAAATAAAAAAAAGGTTTTGTCTGATTAAAATTGGAGTTTAATTAAAGGCATCGATTTGCCAATTTAAATTAGTGTAACATGGCACGTTACAACCGAAGAGTAAGGTTACATACATTAAAAAGTCAAAATACATCACCATCACAGTTCATAGATGTTTCATCACATTTATTTCAAATATGTGCTTTACAAAACTAGGCTACAGAGTGCTATTTATCATGCTAAATACAGCCGACTGCTGACGGCGTGGTCCGGAAGCTGTCTGCTGTTGATGATGTTGCAGGGCGTTTTAAATAGAGCCATTTTAGAGTCCGAGTTCCCTATGAAGAGCGCTTGGGATTCTGTACTCTGTGCAGTGTGTAGGGAGCAGGGATACAGATTAGGGACACTCGCTATTGGAATATAGCCTAAAATGAGTAACGTAACGGTCAGTTTCGGAATGGTTAGTGTAATTTAACTAATTTATAATCTGTGTTAAAATTTTTAGTGCCGTTAATTTTTTAAATCTTAACACGTAATTAAATAATTAATTGATTAATTCTTAACACGTTCGTTAATGCGTTAATTTGACAGCACTAGTGTTTTTAAAATATTCAAGTAGTACAGTACTTTCTGACACCTACAGTAGGTACGATTATAGTATGAAGTACAGGAAGGTTGTGTTTAGGGTCTCTTCTAAGCTTCATAAACATCTTTTGGTTATGAAAACTGATGTTTTGTTTCTGTTTAGGAATGAAATGTATGTCTGTGTGATTGTCAGTGTTTTCTGACAGGATTGTATTCTGGCTATAAATTGTGTTGGATAAAAATTCCTGGCAAACGTATAAGCGCCAGTATTTAATTCCCTGTTGATGTGCATTTCCTATGTCTCACGTTGTGTGGATGTATGCTCTGGTTTGTGTGTGTGTGTGTGTGTGTGTGTGTGTGTCGTGAGGAGTGGGTGTTGAAGATGTGCTTTGTTTCAAACTGGGCAATAGATTTGCTACACTTAAAACTGCACTTTAATGTGCACTGGTGGGCAGAAAGAGAGCGAGAGAGAGAAATGGATGAAAGGGAGAGATGGAGAGTGCGTGGGTGGAGAATAGGATTTTTCACAAGAAGGCATAAAGGTTTTGTTTCTTATATTTTGAATTTTGCTAGGCTGCAGACCTTATTCATATTATCAGGTTAGATATGACATTTTTGTCAAGGATAATTAATTTACTGGGATCTTTTTTTGTGGTTGGATAGACACCCAATCTTTTTTTTTGTATTTCATGGACAGTATTTTATGAACTGTTACTGTATAGTAATAGAAGTGGATTTGTATATTTTACAGTGTTATTTTTGGTGCATCTTGGTTCTACACATTAGTGTTAACTCAGCAGTGGGGACGATAGAGCTGTGTGTGGTGTTAGGTTTAAGCATGGCCTATAATGACTAGCCCTTCATCAATTTATTTCCACTTTTTAGGACTGCCTGTTGTGTAGAAAACAGCATACAGTACACAGCACTGCTATACACTGTGCTCATGATAGATGTGATAATATAGTAAAACAAAGTATTCAAGTTGTATATCATGAGCTTTTGTTTTCTTACTGGATTGCCATCAAGGCTGATCCAAAAGAGCCATTTTTTATTCACTCTCTGACTGATTGTCTTTGATGAAATAAGTATGCATGTATGGTATTTGCTCAGGACACCTGTATACTAACCTTAAACGTAGACCAACCATGGTCCAGATGCAGATCCAGCACTGGACTAACCCAAGCACTAGAGTACTATTCAAGCAGTATGAAAGAACTACAGAGGTCAGAAAGGCTTTTTTAAAAAAAATGTATTTACCCTTCCTGGTCCGATTAGTGAAGTCATAATAAAAGGTCATTAACATGAGAATGTACACTGAAGTACCAGAAAAACTGACATAACAGTTAATACTTGGTAGGTCCCTCACAAGATCTTGGAGGGAACGTTGCACAGTCCTCATGCTGATGTTTGTTGAGGCCCCAGCATTGAATTCTGATGTTACTTGAGGCAATGTTGCAGACCTATCATGTGAAACGATTCTTGCCAGCCGACGCTGGTCATATTGACCCAGAGTCTTTTTACGGCCACACTGCTGTCATAAGTTCAAGGTTTTGCTGTAATTCTTATAGTCATGGTACACCCTTGAAATGCTAATATGTGAAAATCCAAGCTTTGCTTCTACCTCTGAAATGTTATGACCCATCTCACGAGCTCCAACTATTAAACCACATTGAAAATCGCAAAATCGTTATAACTTGCCATTCTCACAACAGAAACAGGTGTAGAAGCTTCCATAGATGTTTATCGGTTTATATACGCACGTGCGGACGCAACCCATGACGTGCATAGGTGATGTTGCTATTTTTTCTGGTACTTCAGTGTACAGTTTGCTCATGTGACATTTGCCGACATACAGTACATTCCTCCATTCCTCTTCAGGAACTGCTCTATTGTGGTCAGAGTCCCAGCAGTTTAAAACACTGTTTTGTTTAGATTTCTGGGGAATAGAACCAACTACATTTGATAGAACATATTTCAGGCAGGTGTGGTTGTGGTATTGGTCAAACTTTCTATAGGTGTGGTCTTGGGTGGAGTAAGAAAAAAAAAAGCAAACACATACACACCTCTGTTGCAGTGACCATGGTGCTAGACACAAGTCATAAGCACAAGTGTGAACCCAAAAATATCCACTTTGAATGTTTTATTTATAGCCAAGAACGAATCATTAATAGTTAAACATTAGGATGGTAACTGTTATCACCATTCGAGCATATTAGATGCTTATCCAGGCTTTTTGTAAGCAATTGATTTCATGTAATTTAACCTTCACCTATTGTAGTTAGTGAACTAGGACATACGAAGAAAAGAATTTCACTTTACTGTACGTGTAAATGTGAGAGTAAATCCTTTCCTTTTTCTGCCAAAGAGATTTGTCAGAATAAGTCTGAGGAGAAACAACGATAATGCATCTTGCAGTGGTTGCTATGGTTACGTGGACGACTTTCTGATCTGTCTGATTGGTGGGCAAACTGAGGTTCAGGGAAATCTAGGCTTGACTGGTCTTGTTTTGTTAAATCAATGAGACAATTTGTTAGTACACCCACAGGAAAAAGAGCGATCTGTCTGAAGGCCAGAAACGATGCTGTTAGAGCATTTATTTGCATTTTACAGACTTCTGGCATGTCAGTAATGTCTACATAAAGATAAAAAAAAAAAACACACACACACACAAGAGGGACTAAAGGCAATATGAAATAATCGTTGACTTCGCTCTGTTCCTGTCGCTCAGCCATGCTGTTTTCTACTGAGTTGGACTGAGTCCTTGCAACTTTGCATCCCATTTGCTTTAATGTGGTATGCACCACTTTGATTCACTGCCCATTTTAGTTCTTTCGTTCTTTCTTTCTTTCTTTCTTTTGCCCCCCCCTCCACAACCACTTAAAAGTGTTGTTTCCTTAGCAACCCCGGGAAATTTGCAGCTGAGAAGATGTAGACAAGGCTCCAACTGACATAACTACTATCACTAACACACACTATCTCACACGTGCACACACGCGCACACGCGCACACACACACACACACACACACACACACACACACACACACACACACACACACACACACACAGAGAGAGAGAGAGCCAGGTATTAATCTACAAAATAGTGACGTTTTCAGCTTTATATTTGTGCTTTGCCACTATTTTCCTCCTTCCCCAGCTTTTGTCCTTCCATGGTAATGAGCACTTCAACCCACTGTGCCTATTTATGCCTCGCTGATCTCTTACACTGCTCACTGTTTTCCTTTCACCTACAATCACTTTAGTCTGTTGACGTCACGTCAGAGAAACTTCCAGTCAATCCTTGAGGAGACAGGACAAGCCTCAACCAGTCAGGAACATCTCCCACACATCTGGCCTGGCCTTTAGCACAGCTACAGTGAGGTCTGCTCCTGAGCCAGTCGCAGCCTTCTTATTCTGACCACAGACAGTAAACACTGATTTGATCCGGCTTTTAATTTGCTGTCAAAGGAAAACAGACATGAAGAGTAACCATAAAGGAAAAAGCAGCAGTGGAGTCGGATAACAGAAACTTGTGATGTCGGGTTCTCAGCTCAAATGCCGAGTGTCAGTTATCCGATTTGACGTCGTTGGGCTTCGATGTTTTGTCTTTTAGTGAATTTTCATTGTGCGTTGCTCTTTAGGTAATAGCCTGAGGTTTGTCTCGTAGTTGTTTGCATGAGCTTTTTGCATATGATGTGAAGGATGTGGCCTACTTTTCAGCTCTGTGTTCATTTTGAGGTTACACTTTTGGATCATTTTTAAAGGGGCAGCACATGCCGTTTTAATCAATGATTAATATGCTACAGATTGAAGTGACCTAGATTCAGATGCATTATTTTGAGCAGTGGAAAAAAAAACTAACGAAGGATATAAGAATGTTATTAGCTTTAAGACATTTGAGGTGAATATACAAACTTAAATATGTAGATATAACAGATCCTGGGCTCTCCTTTTATTTGTGTGTTTATTGAAGTGTCTATTCAAAGAAGTATATTGCGAAAAACCTTTCTGTTTTTGTGTTTAAAAGTTGGCATCCTAAAACTTCCATTCTGTGTCACACTGTGGCTAAATAATTACACATAGTGTACATAACAGACATGCAATTAATGCACGTCCACTGAACATAGCAGTAGCACAACTCTATGTAGATTTTACTGCAATAGCGTTAATAAACCAAGCAGAGCCTTTAGCACACAACCCAGCATTGGGCTCACACCTCTCTCTTCATCATTCTGCTGACCAGCAACTAAACACAGAGTCACGATACTCTACACACAGAAACCCAACACTGACTAGTCTTACAGCAGACTTGCGGCACTAAAAATACATTTGTTTATACTGATGGACAATGTCCGATAAGTTGATTTTTATTCCACCAGTGTAATGCAACGCATTGAAGATTGTACACAAAGAGTTATTTCTTCACCAGTTTCTTTTTTCTCTCTCGTTAAGACAAAAACATTTAATTGTTTTGTAACAGAGAAACTTCAAAGTCCTTCATCCTGATAACTTGGAACATTACCTCTGAATGTTACGAAGCACTGAAACTGGAGACTCCTTCTAAAAATTTTATACTACACCATATCTTAATAATATACATTTTAACCCATTTTCATGGAATATCTATGTGAGATGTATTTCACAGCCTCAGACATAATACAAAAAATTTTAATTGAAACACATTTAATTATTCTACCCTATACTATAGACTGTTTTGACCTAGCATATTAGACTTTTTATTTTATATTCTGCCAAATTTATATCCTTTGTTCCATCCTCAGCTGTGTTTTGGTCAGACTGATCTAATGTTTTGAACCAAGTTCCTGAGCACCAGTGACGGTTATAAAAACTTGGATGTGCTTTAGTTATGTACATGCAGGAGCTGGCAGCTATTTTAAAGGAATGTGCAACATTCACTCAGGCATCCTTTGTACGTTGGATTAAAAAGATCAAAAGCATAGTGACAGTTGAGAAGGTAAAATACAACTTCATTCACACCAAGGTGTTTGGGTTCATGACCGGTCAGGCAAGTCTAGCAGTGAGGAGACATGTATACGTCGCGTGATTGATGATATTTTTGCCTGAAAAGTTCACAGTGTAAACGTCCTGTTTCCACAACGAACAGCTTTTTGAAACGCCTGCTCTGAACGTACTAACTCTCTCTCTCCCTCTCTTTCTGCAGAAATACTCCTGGACGACTTCATGTTGACACACCCAATCTTTCTGGCATCCGACAAGTTTCAGCAGGTCCTGCTTCAGCAGTATCCTTCGCACAATATCAGCATCAGTGGTGCGTTTAAGGAGCATGTCATCCAGTGCATGGAAATAAAGAAAACAGAAAATCTCTTAGAAAATCTTAGGGTTTGTTTATATTTACCTTTTTTTGTAAAGTGCACTTTGTAAAAATCTGGGGGCATTTTTGTTCCAGACATGCAGTAACAGGTTTTGTTTGTGTATCATCCATAGTGGGTTACATAAGTCACATATTTACTAATATATCTACATATATAATAACCCATAGTTACTACATCTCTGAGTAAGCATCAGATATAGAACTTCCAAGCAGTAGTTGTGAAGCTAGGAAAGGAGAGAGGTGTTTTAGGCTAAAAACACTGCTATCTTATGAATTTAGTGTGAAGCCTAGCATGTAATATGTAACTCAAAGTTAAATACAGTATATCCAGGGCTCCAGACTACATTTTCTTACTGGTACTAGCAACTTTCTCCTCAGAAAGAAACAATTAGAGAAATAAATGTGTAAGGGTACAGAAGAAATCATGAAATATAGATTGTAGAATAAAATGGCTTGCACTGCTTTTCAGTATAATAATGTCTAGTTTTAAAGCTCCTTTTATACATAAAATGCATCTCAAAATACTAAGAATCAGATAGGAACATAAGCAATATATCATTGTAAACCCCAAAAAATAAATACAGGAGAATTCATATAAAATAGCTTGTCACATACTGTGCATAGTGCATCTCATCATGCACTCGCACGAATATGACCACATGAAATTTTAACTCTGGCTCTTTCTCAAAAGAAAAAAAAGGTCACACATGCAACATTGTTGGTTGCAATCTGGAGCCTGTATATTATAGAAGAAAAGTGATGTGTATAAAGTGGGTACTAGGCTGCTACCATTAGAGCGTAAAAAACCCAACAATGAAACCCTGGACTCGCAGGGTCATTGAAAAAATGATGAGTAACAGCTGCTGTGCAACCAAGATGCAATGTAAAAGCGACCTAAGCAACTTCCGGTGTGAAAAAAAGAGTGCTACAAAGTGCAAAATTACAAAGTACTACAAACCGAAGAAGAGGGAAAGTGTTCATTTTGCGTAACTCTGAGTAACGTAAGTTTAGTTGCTCTTATAGGATTATTGATGATACCTACAATATACTTGCGGAAAAAAACTTATTGTAACTCATCACTATAACAATTTCATTCCCTCGTACTATTCAGTACCTTGTCCTCTAACAGGTTGTGCTTAAATACTAACTTTTATATAGAAAATTGAAACCAGGAATATACAACCTTTTGATGCCAAACATCTGCTCTTGCCCAAGTGTGGTTGTTGTTTGCGCTTGTGTTTGTGTGTGTGAATAGAGGACAGCCATTGCCCTGATCTCCTTGAATGACCCAGATTGCCAGTTTGAAGAGTCTGTCTGTCCTCTGAACTACAGGAGCTAAAGTACTGTAGGGACTCGTCTGCTCCCAGAGCATGCCTCAGTGCTCCTAATGCCCAGTGTCTGCACCCAGTTTTTCCTGTCTGGGTCTCTCTCCTCTGATTATCTCACCTCCTCAAATCCCTTCTCCAGGTCTGGAAATCCAGGCCTAATCAAATCTTTTGTTGTAGGAACATGTCTGCTTCCTGCTGAACCTGAAGACAAAGGGAAAGCCCCTTGGCTGTCTTCCCTCTCGCCGTTCCTGATTGGATGTGATGTTAAAATAGAACCAATGTCTTTTACTTTGCGCGCACACACACACACACACACACACACACACACACACACACACACACACACACACACACACACACAGAGAGAGA
>JAOVVH010000032.1:22637208-22651198 GCA_028566435.1 Scorpiodoras heckelii | reverse complement strand
ACACACACACACACACACACACACACACACACACACACACACACACACACACACACACACACACACAGTGAGTGAGTGAGTGATGAAAGCCCATAGCTTGAGCTTTTTGTAACACTGATCTGGTTTGCTCCACTGAGAACCAGGTGCCATTGAGCTCAGTATGATGTTCAGATCTTTGGCAAGAAATGGACATAAATACAGTTACTATATCTGGACTGCCATCAAAGGCAGCTTGTGTGCGTGTCCTGCTTGGCCACGTGGAACAGGAATAGTTGTTTAAATCTGGACAGGGTGTTAGGGAGTGACTCTTTAAATAGATCTGAAGAGCAGAGCTGAAGATAACCAGGGCAGATTCAGATTGGTCTAAATACAAGTCAGAAGACAGAAAAACAAAACACTGATCAGTACATTATATGTTCAAATCACACGGACAGCCACACTACTTGTTTTGAGACCCTTAAAGGCAATATTTTGTCTCTATGATTAAGATGCCTGACAGCTTTGTAATGCTTTGTCTGTTGGCACAGAAAGCTTGCACTTCCTTTACAGCCCTGTTAATAACATAACTCCATGAGTTGAGGGACAAAACTTCCCTCAAGTTTGTGTGTGTCTTCGTGTGCGTGCGTGCAGACGTGATGGGTGTGTTCCTTTGCCTTCACCACTTCTCTAAGGTTGTAATTATGCCGCCTGGATGGCCACATGTTATTCTTTGTGTTTTTCTGTGTTAGCGTCTGGTTGTTAGATGATCAGAGATGAATAGGATCGCTTTTTGTGCGTCTCTGTGCTTGCTTTTACAACAGGGCAATATGACATGATATCGATATCACTATTTATAATGTCAGTTTTCTAAAGAGCGAGTATCAAGTGCCTTCATTGTTACTGACAGGAAATTCGTTGATTAGATATTATGTGATTTTGCACTGGTTAAGCAGATCTGAACAGTTTAAAAACGTTTAATGAAAAGACTTGTTTCATATTTTAAAATCCAAAAAAATGTCCAATGAAAATCTCCTTTTTAAAAATATTTATCCTGAGTGAAAAAGCCAGGATTTATGCATATACATGCAATTAGGCAACATCTCCATGTCGTCTTGCCTTCGTAACCAGCCTAGCCTAAATAACATTAGCTAACGAAGTATCTGCTAGTAAATTACTTCAAATTTATCACAGGTAGATATAAATGGGCTTTGTACGCTCATATAAGGTCAAAATATACAATAACATTTGTGATAATTTTTTTTTTTTAGTCACTAACATTAGCTAAGTCAGCTGGGCTGCTAGCTAACTGCTCAATAGTTCACTAGCTAACAGCCTGCTAATCATTGCCAACTGCTAGTGCACACACGCACACACACACACACACACACAAACCCAAATAACAAAACACATCTGTCACGTTAAATCACAACTCCTTTCCACGTGGAAGATGTCCCTGTTACAGTTACAGCTTTACCCCTGAATGTTACAAAGCGCTGACACTAGAGACTCCTTCCAAAAATGGACAATGTTTCCTCACAAAAAAAAAACTTCACGTATTTTTTTTAGTCGCAATAAAAGTCCTTCTGTAAGTTGTTACTATAGAAACAGTAAACTGTTAGAACAAGTGAATTGACTCCTTGTAAATCTTTGAACAAACCAAAACAGAAACAATGATTAAATTCCCCATAATCATTTATTTGAAAACTCATTTAAAGACCAGCATAGAGGAAGAAAGATCATAATCTAACACACCAAAAAGGAAACACCAACCCTCCTGCCATGAATATAACCTCTGAGTGAACATGGCGTTAAACTCTTGAATGAACAAACACAAAGCACTGGCTGCTTGCAGTTGGAACTATAGTAATGTCCAAGAAAGTGTAGAAAATGTGGCGCTACTTTCTGATCAGAATCAAGAATTAAGCAATTTTGCAGTATACTGTAATTGTAATTCATTTTTCATATAATAGACCTTCTGATCTATCTCACTTTAGAGCAATAGATTGTAGTGTGCACATGCATGCGTGTTTCTGTGTGTGTGTGTGTGTGTGTGTGTGTGTGTGTGTGTGTGTGAGTTTGAGATACAGCTTCATACTTGTCCATCCTTTCTGTCTGTTCTTACATACAAGAGGTCCTCTAGCACACAGCAGCTAATATACCCAGGTTGCAGTGCTCCTTAACGATGTGCTCAGGTTTGGAGCTGAACCCAAACAGGGAGAAGGCTGGCCCACCTGGGATGGAGCAGAGAGGAAGCAGGCTGTACTGAGTGTGGCCTTCCGCTACCTGGACATATACCGAGAACTGCTACAGGAGGAGGGGGACAGATCCAACAGCTTCCCTAAGGTACAAATTTCAACAAACGTGCACACACACATACATATACACAAATACAGCCACTCGCACATCCGAGAGAAGAACACTCCAGAGGTTTCAAGTGTTATTCTTTGCAGGAGGCTATCAGCGTTGCCATGGCAACAAAACTGACTCAGCACTGCCTGTCTGAGGTCGTAATTGTTTTGGACGCTTTTTCCTAGTCAAACTTTGCTCCAGCTAACACACAGATCAGTTTTGTGTCCCTCGAGGAAATGAAGTCATTAGAAATCTCGGTGATTCACTAATTCCCCAGTCCACTTGTTTATTTGCTAAGGTGTTTTGTCCTGTTCTTACTTCCTCTCGATATAGGACCTGTACCTTTGTGCCGTTCAAGAGCTTAGCCGCTTCCCCGAGCTGGTGGAGGACGTTTTAAAGCTCCAGCGCTGGACTGAGATCCTCCACAACCCGTAAGTGCCCCAAACATGGTGGTTACGCCACTTTTGATCTTTTTCTGTGCTAGTTAATAGCAAGCAGTATGTTGTTAAACCAGTGACAACATCATGCCAAGAGTCTGATTAAAATCCAAATGCACATTTTGCTCATTAACCCCCAAATCCCGCTTTACAGATCCCTGCAAGGATAACCCCCCCATATGTCTGGCTCCTTTCATTATTCCACAGTAGCAAGCTATAAAACCCTAACAGGAGATGTCCTGTAACCTATTATAAACCATAAGGCCATGATTCTGTGAAAATGCTAATTGGGAATGCAGTTGCATCTGGTAATTGATGTGTTCCTTATGTGATGTTAAATCTCTTCACCACTTCACCACTGAAGCCTTTCAACCCTGCACTTTTTTTATTTTGAGGTAACAAATGATTGCTTGTTTATAAAGGTACATGGCTGTGATTTATTTATTTATTTTTTCATTCTTTTTTCACAATTGATTCGCATGTGGGTGACTCAGACGCCAAACCGAGGGCTTTCTGAGAAATTTGTGTGAGCAGAAAGCGAACAAATTAGGACCACCAACCAAAATACAACGAATAAAAGCATTCTTTTCAGACCTTAAGCGTCCTGCTTTGTCTGTCGGTTCCGTGCACTAATTTATTGCAGTGCTATTCGTGTGCAGCGCGCAGCAGTAAAGCACAACACCAGAGGAAAAAAAGTGTGAAGGAGTGTTGGGAGCAGAGCTGCTTTCATAACACAGTTAAAAGCTACCCAAAGGGGAGTGAAAAACGGTAGGCTGTCTTTGATTACGGAAGATTAAAGATAACTAACTCCTATATCCAAAATGTGCTATGTATGGGGGTTTGTTTGTCCTTCTATAATAGAATAAATGCGTTATCATTATTCATTATGAATGAGTGAGAACATTAATAGAAAAAAAATGTTGATAGAGCTGCTGCAGTGTTGGTAATTGTTACTCATTCACTTTCTGACAAGGACAGATGTTCATGGTCATGTCTATCTGGATGCACAGCAGACATCAAAATTATTGTTATATCTCTTCCAAAGGCAACATGAGAAGCATGCAGATGTGTCATGATAGAAATGATTAGCAATTCAGATTATTTTCTTGAGCCATGATTAAACATGACCAGTGGAAGACCCAGAGTCTGAGTCTCTTCAGTTTTATGTGCTGTGGTGTTTCGGTCTGTTTCTGATTCTGCTGTTGTTAATTAATGCAGTAAAACTTGAGATTACTGAAAATAATAAATGTACATTTTAAATATGGATTTTAATTCTGCAAAATATTAGGTAGTGTATTCTGTTTTGATGGGGCAGTTGTCCTGGATCTGGGTTTGGGTGGAGGCCCAAGGAAAAACTATAGTTAAAACTGTAGTTTTATCCGAAGCAAACTGCCACAGAAAACGTAGTATTATTTTATTTTGGTTCTGCGTAGTGATTTGGAATGATGGGGAAATTGTGGTTTTATGAGATGCATTAATCAGTCAGGATCATTGGTTAGTCTGGATAGCCAGCGTCTATCTGTCTGGCCCAGTGGTTTGAAGTTATGATGGGTTTGTACTCATGTTTTCAATACATGCGTGCAAATGAAGCATTATCACACTATGCTGCAGGCTGAGCACTGAAGATAAACACAGTCGTTCTGGCGTTCAGTATTACAGCACAACCTCAATTGCATTATTGCTTTTATAGAATAACCGTCATTTATTAGTTAACAGTAATAAGTGACAACAGATTACAATTTGTTGTTTGTTCAACCATTTTTTTGGCTTCGCCAATACAGATACTAGACTGGGACTAGACTGTTGCCAAGCAACACCTAAACCTCCCCCCCCACACTAGCTTGCTACTCTGTGCAGGTCTGCACTTTAGTGCAGAAATAAATGAATAGTAAATTTATTAAATGAAATTGAATATACACCATTCAGCCATAACATTAAAACCATCTGCCTAATATTGTGTAGCTCCCCCTTGTGCCACCAAAATACCTTTGACCCATCAAGGCATGGACTCCACAAGACCACTGAAGGTGTATTATGGTATCTGGCACCAAGACATTAGCAGCAGATCCTTTAATTCCTGTAAGTTGTGATCTGGGGCCTCCAGGGATCAGTCTTGTTTGTCCAGTTCGTATTGAGATTAACACCTTGAACCCTTTCTCAAACCATTCCTGAACAATTTGCAGTGTGGCAGGGTGCATCATCCTGCTGAAAGAGGTCACTGATATTAGAGGACACCGTTGCCATGATGGAGTGTACTTGGTCTGCAACAACATTTAGGTAGGTGATACATGTTAAAGTAACATCCACATGAATGCCAGGACCCAAAGTTTCCCAGCAGAATCAGTGCGTCTGCTGACAGGCCATCTTCCCATAGTGCATCTTTGTGCCATCTCTTCCCCAGTAAGCGATTCACACACACACACACACACAACCAACCATCCACGTGATGTTAAAAAAAATGGGATTCATCAGACCAGATGATTCATTGTCCATTGCTCCATGGTCCAGTTCAGATGCATACGTTCCTTTTGTAGGTGCTCTTGTTGGTGGACAGGGGTCAGCATGTGCACACTGATCAGTCTGTAGCTATGCAGCCCCATGCCCAGCAAACTGTGATGGACTTTGTGTTCTGACACTTTTCTATCATAACCAGCATTAACCTTTTCAGCAATTTGTGCTACAGTAGCTCTTCTGTTAGATCAGACCTGACAGGCTAGCCTTCACTCCTTATGCATATCAGTGAGCCTTGTGTGCCCATGCCTCTGTCAGCAATTGACTGGTTGTACTTCCTTGGACCACTTTTGGTAGGTACTAACCACTGCACACTGGGAACACCCAACAAGACCTGCTGTATTAGAGATGCTCTGAAGTCCCAGTCGTCTAGCCATCACAATTCGACCCTTGTCAAAGTCACTCAGATCCTTACGGTTGCCCATTTGCTCTGAGTTATGTTATGTTGAATTCCCTTATATTAGGACAACTGATACACTTCTCTGTATTTTCTGCTTCTAGGGCAGAGGAGGAAAAGGAGAGTCGGAAGAAGCAGGTGCGTCCGCTCTTTCGCCACTTCAGACGCATCGACGCCTGTCTGCAACCGCGAGAGGCTTTCCGTGGCTCAGACGAAAGTGAGTTCAGACTGCTTAATTAACCGTGTGACTTTTACAGTGTAAAAATATTAAAAGGTTAGAGAAAAATTGGAACACTAGCTATTTGCTAATGGAGGAGTTACAATTAGGACTGTCTGGCAGAAGTGAGGTCATGGGGACACCCCGTTTTATTATTGTTTCAATAAATTGTTGGACTTCGTTAGTTAGTATGACGTTATCAGAGATGTGATTCACGCCAAGTGCTCTCCAGACTCACTAAGCAATTAGTCAATAAGCAATCCTAAAGAGGAAATAGCTGCTGACCTCACCGGCCCACTGAGGCCTATTTATAATGAAAATTTAAGACCAGACCAGGAAGCAGGCGGTAAACCAATATATTGATCAAGAAACAGTTATGTTTGAACTGTTGACCTTTTAGCACTGAAAACTAAACAAAACATGGTGATGTAGTGACATCTGATACTGAAAGTGAGGGATTTTACACTTTTTATACATTACACATTATTATTATTATTTCAAAATACTACAAAGCCCAGATTACTCTGCTTAAGTTTGCAAGCTTTTTATTCTAGTACTTTTGCTTCTGTAGTTTTTTGTAGGGTGTACACACCCGACCACTCGTACGTGACCATCCGCAGCCGTCTGTCCTGCCGTGTTGGAGAGATTTTGGCTCTGGTGCGGGAAAAGCTCCAGTACAGTGAGGAGCAACCGACCCAACCAGGCAACCTCATA
This sequence comes from Scorpiodoras heckelii, assembly GCA_028566435.1. NCBI lineage: Eukaryota > Metazoa > Chordata > Actinopteri > Siluriformes > Doradidae > Scorpiodoras > Scorpiodoras heckelii. The sequence continues at coordinate 22,644,594 of JAOVVH010000032.1, read as the reverse complement.
CTGGTGGCAGTCACCTCATCTGGAGGTACGTGTCCTGAAACAACTCAGAATATTTGATCTAGGTATTAAGGGAGATGTGGAATTGAAACGTCAAATCTTCGTCCAATTGATGAGAAACTGTAAGAAAACGTTTCTAGTTGAAGTGATCCAAACAAGATCCAAACCAACAAACAAAACATAAAAAACAGAAGGGAGAAAGCACGGAAGAAAGAGTTTGGTTAGTCGTGTACATACAGGTCATAAATAGACACATAAACACAGATGTGTAATTTATTAGTTCCTTGTAAATAAATGCTCCACGAAAGCCGACAGCAGTGCGATGGCCTCATGGGCAGCGGATTGTGTGTGAGATGTGTTGACGTTTAGGTGTGCTTATAGGCGTGGGTTGAGTTTGCATGTGTAACATCAACATCCTGCTGCAATCTGTGCGCTTGTCTTTTTTACACAGAGAAGGCCGTGTTCCGTCCCAGTGACGAGGCCGTCTTCACCACCTTGGGCGTCAACACGCACCTGTTTGCTTGCGAACCCTCTGAGCTCGAGAGCCTGGTGAGAAACATTGCACTGAGTCACCTGCATGCAAAAATTAATGAAATCGAAATGAAAAATGAGTAAGGACCAGCAGGATCTAATTAGCTATGTAGCTGACACTGTGCTAATTGGTGTCTTTGACTTTGTATTAGCCATGTTTTGCTTTGTGGTTTATCTATTACTCAAGGGCTGCACTGCATCAGTGATAATGAGGTATTACAAGTTAATTTCCGTATTTGGGTCAGAAACTTATCAGGAGTTAAGAGAATTTAGTTTTAATATGGTTTTTCATTGATATTTTAAGACAAAATGCGTGATCAGCTGGTATGCAGTCACCATCCACTTTATTAAGAAAACTTGTACGTGTGCGCATTCATGTAGTTGACAAGTCACAGTGCATAAAATCATGCAGATACAAGTGAAGAGCTTCGGTTAATGTTCACATTAAACATCAGAGTGTGGAAAATCGGATGGTTGTTGGTGCCAGGTTGACTGGCTTGAGTATTGCTGATCTCCTGGGATTTTCACACACAACAGTCTGTAGAGTTCATACTGAATGGTGCGATAAACAAAAAACATTGAGTGAGTGACAGTTCTCTGGATGGAAATGCCGTGTTGACAAGAGAGATCAGACGAAAATGGCCAAATTGGTTCCAGCTGCCATTAAGGCTGTAGTAACTTGCATCACTTTTACAACTGTGGTGAGCAGAAAAGCAGCTCGGCATACACAAAACATATAACCTTGAGGTGGATGGGCTACAACGGCAGAAAACCACATTAGGTTCCACTACTTTCAGTCAAAAACAAGAATCTGAGGCTACCATGGGTACAGACTGGAAAAAAACGGGTGATGTTGATATTCTTCTACCTCATGGTTTGCTGTTTTGTAAAAGCCGAGATGCTTTTCTGCTTACCACAGTTGTAAATCTTTTGCATGGTGCATTGTTGATAAACATCAGATAATCACATAAAGCCCAACTCTGTAGTTCATGTGTGCATGTGTGTGTGTATATATATTAGATGCCTTTGCCAGAGGAGATCCACTGGTCCCCGGGTGACAGCAAACTCCATGACATGAGTGCAGAGGAAGTGGCCAACCAGCTGGTGGTGTTTGACTGGGAGCTCTTCAGCTGTGTGCATGAGGTCAGGCAAAACACACACACACACACACATTCTATTTCTCCACAGCTGCTTCAACCCTCAGTGCAGATAGTAGGAAAAAAAATCTGTGCATGTGCCAACTCGGTTTTTGTGTTTAAACAGGTGGAGTTTGTGTGTTATGTGTTCCACGGAGAGGAGGCTCGTTGGCGCCCCCTCAACCTTGAGCTGGTACTGCAGCGGTGCAGCGAGGTGCAGCACTGGGTCGCTACTGAGATCCTGCAGTGCCAGTCGCTCCCTAAGAGGGTGCAGCTGTTGCGCAAATTCATCAAGATCGCAGCTCTGTGCGTAAACTGCTCTACGAATGTGTATGCACGTGTGTGTTTGGATTCAGTTTGCCTGTTATTATTGGCTCATGACTATTATCCTCTAGTACTTGTGTAATTATGATCTAATTGTCTGATAATCATTATGGGATCAGGTTTTCAGAGCATGTCCTAACAGTCTGGTGGGGTTTGTTTTAGGTGTAAACAGCAGCAGGACCTGCTGTCGTTCCTCGCTGTAGTTCTGGGGCTGGATAACCCTGCAGTTAGCCGTCTGCGCCTTACCTGGGAGGTGAGCACCATCTTTCTTCCTTTCCCTCTATTTCTTTTCTTCCTTTTGTCCTGTTTTCAAGCCACACTTTCGCACTGTCAGTCTCTAATTTCCATCCCTCTCACTGTCACATACACACTTGCTCTCTCATATCTTGTTCTTCTCTTTCTCTCTTTGACTTGCTTGTGTAGACAGACACACACACTCACACACATTTATACATACGCATTTGTGGGTTTTTTTGGTTGTTTCTGTTTTGTTTTTTTTGTTTTGTTTTTTTGCTCCTTTCATTTGCCAAGAGCCAAGTGTTATTCCTGGCCCAGGCCTGTTAGCTGTTGTCATGGCAACTGAACTGACTAAACAGCACCTTTTTTAAAGGAAACACTTCTCGTACACTCCTTGCAGTTTCAACGTAGTAACCTTTTATTTAATCCTTTATTTCCACATTTCCCTCTCGAATTATAGCTTGTATTTCAAAGGGATAAATATTTAGGAAGTATCCATGACCTCTGCGCTTTTTTTCGGCAGGGCTTGCCCGGAAAGTTCAGGAAGCAGTTCCAGCAGTTTGAGAGCATTGCGGTGAGCCATCATATTATTCACATAGCTTACTTAATCTGTCATCCCATAGTAAGTCTTATAAAATGGCTTTGTATTTGAATGACTTAAATGCAGTTTAGTACTTTAAATAATTCCCTCTCATTTTGCATGAACAATACCACAGTTGGTCCTTCACACAGAGGTCACTGAGGTCAGTTCTGCATTAGTTAGCTTAAACAGCAAGAAAAATAATACAGATTGTACACATTTGCACCGTCTCCATAGACACCTACTAACAGGGAAGTCAGTTAGAAGAAGTTAGTTACAGTGACTAAGAGAAAGGAAGGTGCCAAATATACCATTCTGTACGTTTGTGTAGTCAGCACTTTAAACCAGAGGAGCTGCACTATTTAGCCAGAAGTATGTAGACATGTGACCATCACACCAACTGTATATGAGCTAGTTGGACATCCCATTTAAAAACCACAGGCAGTAATATGGAGTTTGTAAAAGATTTGTCTTGTAGAAACTCCAGAGAAGTACAGGCAATTGTGAGGTCAGGGCCTGATGCTGGAGATTTCAATTCATCCTGGAGGTGTTCAGTAGGGTTGACGTCAGGGCTCTGTGCAGGCCCCTGGAGTACCTCAACATCAAACTGTGTTGACTGAAGACTCTGTCTTCATGGACGTCACTTTGTGCTCAAAGGCACTGTCATGCTAGTACAGGTTTGGTCTCTTGGTGCCAGTGAAGGGAAATTAATGCTACAGCATAAAAAGTCAGAGACATCCTATACAATTGTGTGAATCCAGCTTTAATGGCAGCAGATTGGGGAAGAACCACATAAGGGTGTCATGGTCAGGTGTCCTCAACCTTTTGGCTGTATAGTATATCTCATCGTTGTAAAAGTTACCAAGTTCTGAAAGTGAAAAAAATGCATTTAACGATTCCATAGCAGCTGCAGTACAGGAGCGTCACAGATATTTTCACTCTCTATATCTGAGTACAAGCTGAAGGGATTATGCTTGTTTCTGTTCCCCTAAGGCACATACTGTAGCTGTACATCAGCTTGATCGAAGTATGACATTCAGTGTATGATAAACACACTTTTGCATTTTTTGTTTTAGATATTAGACAGTGCTTTGTTAAACTGGCTCCTTATTCATCAGTCTTTGTGGATAGACACCCATGGCAATGTTAAACAGTAAATTTTAAAAATTCGACACCATTTTGGTGAAATGCTATATTTTATGATCCATTGTAATTTGCTGTAATTAAAAGCAATTTCTGCCTTGTTTTAATGTAATACAGTATTTGTAGTTTCTTAAAGTCGATCAGTAAAAATATCTTATGGTAGAAAAAACTTATTTTGTCCAAAACCTGTTGTCAGGTTTAACCAATGTCATGATTACGGTTAATTGGTGGATAGAGTTCAATAAAAAAGCAACACATTGTCAGCAACATGTTTACATTTCAGTATGTCAATGTTAGGAAAATTTGTATAGCATTTGTATAGTGGAACTGGATCTGATGATCATGTACTGTATTAGGGTCACAGAGCATTAAGTTAGAAATCTAGCTCATTTGTCAAGCCTGTGTGTGTGTGTGTGTGTGTGTGTGTGTGTGTGTGTGTGTGTGTGTGTGTTAATCAGGATCCCTCCAGGAACCACAAGTCATACAGGGACCTGTTAGCCAGTCTGAGGGCTCCACTCATCCCCTTCACCCCACTACTGCTCAAAGGTGAGATTCTGAAAACACACACCCACATAACTGACGTATGTACGCACATCTACACGTCTACACATAAGCCTCATAAACATTAATGCACACGGAATGTACCACACAAACGCATTATCTATACACATAGTCCAGAAGCAGCTGTTGTCCAGATGCGCTTCTATAAAGCCTTGTCCTGCTGAGGCAGCCCTGCCACTGCCTGATTAAAAAGCACCCCAAGCACCCAGCTAGGCTAATTAACACTTTTCAGTCCTTCGTGCACTGTGCAAGCCAGACTCGGAGCACACTCCCAGCTGGGCCTAACGCTGACTCTGTGCTCACTCACACACCTTTCGCCTTATAATCTCCACTATTGCTGAAAAACACACCAACACACACATGCATCCTCTCACATATGCACATTTGTTTTCTAACTCTCAATATTTGTGCTTTCTGGAAAACAGAATAATCCACACAGCAGTCATGCCTCCAGGAGCTCACACACTGAGCACAACCCTTCCTGCTTATTCCTCTTCCCTGTCTAATCCAACTCCTGCCTCGCTTCTTACTTGTTTCACTTCCCCTTCAGCTCCTTCTGACACTCCTCCGTAACATTCATTTCAGCTTTACCACCAGACTCTGAAGCGCTGTAGACATAACACTAGTTAGAAACATTCTTGTATCTGTTATTATCTAAATATTATTGTTTTGATGTCTGGGTACTGCACATTCTTTCACCATGTTATTGTATCCTTTTAAGTCTGTCTGTTGATGATGGTACATAATTAAATGTTGTGTCTTGAGTTTTTTTTTTACTCTGGAAGCATGAGATTTTACTCACATACTGGACACGTTAGGACTTCATGTCATTCAATCTTGCTATATTACATCGTGACATATTGTGACATATAACACTTCAGTAGAGTTGGTGGGATTTTACATTTCAGTTCTTTGAAGTATTTTTTTTCTTCCAAGAGTGTGCTGAGTGCGGTTCAGAATCGGGGGTAGAGCTACCATTAATTCGCAAATAATAATAACAGCGAAAGTACTAATTTAAGTATCTGAGTTACAGGCTAATAACCTTGCTAGTCTACTTATACACCAGTTTAAAAATACACACACATTTATGATTCATGAATACACACACCCTAATTTATGATTGTTGCCATGATACAATGATTTCAGTCATTGCATTATAAATCGATGCATCCTTAAACTACCGGTACTACTTTTACTACTTTACATTATAAGACACCTTTTAAGAGTACAGGCTAGAGCTGTAATCGTTCCTGAAAAGTCAAGCCTGATCCGTCTCGAGCCCGACAAGTAGACCTTTTTAAAAGCCCGAACCCGTTTACAGCCCGACATTAGGCGATTCAAATGTCATTGGCTCATCATTCTCATTATGGACATGGTCAAAACTTTTCCACATCTCAGACTTTACTTTCGCTGACGGTGAAACCAAAACGTAATTGCCAGAGGCCAGCCTCCGTTTCACCTCCTCGGCATCCATTTTTGCATCTTTCTGGTTCTAATCGAAATGTATCACCTGACCGCTCATGTACCGTGCAAACCCGAGCCCATGTTAAATGACAGAAATTAAGCCTGAACGTGACCAGACCCGTCGGGTTCAGGCAAAGATCTTCAGCTCTAGTGCACAGTAAGTGAACACAGTGTTTAAAGATCTTCAAAGATGAAAGATCTTCAGCTATAGTACAGGCAGAGAAATGTGTGACATGCACATTGATTGGAATTTTCCTTAATATAAGACACCAAGATGCTTTATAAAAACAGATCTTCAGCCTTGTTACACCTTATAGATAGAGGCTCAGTGCTGTTATTTAGGGTCAAGCTCACAGGGTCACTGAATATTAACCAAATTTTAACTGAGGTGGTGCTAATAATTTTAACAGAAAAAATGTGCTGTGTAAAGAAAACTTTTTAGATTTGAATAAAGAAATGTGTCTGATTGTTTCTTCTCAGTCACTCAGTGCATGTCTTATAATGACCGTCACAGCTAGCTTTTCTATAGCTAGCATTCCTATAGTTTCTTATTCCTATAAGTTCTTCTTCTTCTTCTTCTGCTTCTTCTGTTTTTTTCCACCAGTTTTGGTTGAACTAGACTTTACAATCCACATGAAACTTGGTATGTTTGTAGCCCAACATATCTGATATGCAACATAAGGTTTGCCTCCTTATGTGTGTTGCCCTTCGTGCTAGTGTCCCCGGAATTGGGGTAGGCTCAAAGCACTTTTTGGGCAATAGTTAAAAAAATTGCTTTGACAAAAATTCTGAATTTTTTATGGTGCATTGGCCTCTAGGAGGTGCACGCCCCTAGCTCATTACAATTCATTTGTGAGTAGTGCCACCTAGTGAATAATGTTCAAACAAAATTCTAGCACTTCACTAGCTGATATCTTGTGATGTAAAGGCTCAAACTACTACATTCTTTAGAAATTCATGCCAGACTTCATGAAATTTTGTCAATGGGTTCACTGCAACAGACGCATTTCATTATCTCAAGAACTGCTACAGTTTTAAAATTTGGTATGTTTATTTCACTTTATTCTTGCTCTTACACTCACTTTATGTGGCCATCATATTATGCTGTGTGGTTTGGTTAGTTTATTTTATGCATAGTATATGTTTCCCCTTCATTCTCCAAGTGTGAAGGGTACTGAAAGTTTTGCAGCTGGCTGTAGCATGCTGTGGTGAAAATGACCAAACTATTTATATTTATTAATATTATTTAGTAGTTCTCAGTAAGGTATGATGATCCCAGACCCTCACACCATATCATATGTCTATGGTGTGCGTGTGTGTGTGTGAGATGTACGTGTGAGAATGATCCACCACCCAAATAGCACCTGATCTGTGCTGGTCCTGTGGGGGTCCTGACCATTAGAGAACAGAGTA
>JAOVVH010000032.1:22620986-22637108 GCA_028566435.1 Scorpiodoras heckelii | reverse complement strand
ACATCATATTAAACCCTATGGATTAAGAATGGGATGTCACTCAAGTTCATATGTGTGTGAAGGCAGACAAGCGAATAATTTTGGCAGTATAGTGTAAAATAGACAATGAGTGTAGAGAAAAGGAGGTGGTCATAAGGTTATACCTGATCGGTATATATATGTGTGTGTGTGTGTGTGTGTGTGTGTGTGTTATGTTTGTGCCTCAGCATTGCAAATTTAATGCCTGTTTACCAGCTTCAGACTGTTGAAGCCATGCAGGGTTAACGAGTTATCTGAATATGACCTAAACAACCCCTCTGTCTGTTTCTGTTTTACTCTCTGTAATGAGTCACCTGTATTCAGAACTTTGCTCCAGGTGGTATGCATTGGCTTGTCTCAGCATGTTTGTCTGGCCTTCGTGCTTTGTTCCACCTCTGCAAAGTAATTCAGCGGAGCTGAAGACACAGAGCTGAACATGGCACGTTGAGTGTCTTTACAGCCATCGCACTGTTACTCAGGCTGTACCTTTTTCATCTGATGTGCACACCATGTTGGTGCTCTACATTAGAGCAGGTGCCTGTCTAAGCTTGTGCTGATGTGCCATTGTGTAACCATGCTTCACATCTGTCTCTTTGTCGTTTTTTTCTTTTCTGTCTGTAGATCTGACTTTCCTTCACGAGAGCTGTAAGACCTTCCATGGAGAATTGGTTAATTTTGAGAAGATGGTGAGTGACAGTGCATGTGCACACCCTGTCATGCCAGCGGATTTGTAGTTAGTCATGTTTCATGCCTTTTTTCAGAAATTTCATGATGATTTTTTCCCCCTTTTTTCCTCAGCATAAAGTTGCAGAAATGGTGAGGAGCATCAGGCGGTACAGGAGTACTCCGCTAGGTATGGTAATCCGAGATAGACACCCCCCCCCCCAACCACATACACTTTCAGAGACAGAAACCGACTTGCCAAAAAGAATGAGTGCAGAAAGCAGAACACGGGTCCACCCACAACACACACATGCTCGGACACACACCTGTCTGTTTGGATTAATTTTGGGGGAACTCTGCTCCACCCTGTTACATCCCATCTGTTTAGAACAGCACAGCCCTGAGGGCCAGCAAAACAGCAAGCAGCACTTCAAAACACACACACACACACACACACACACACCTCTATTACACACATCTGACATAATAGAATCAATTGCTGCTGGTGCACGTGTTATTGCATGGTCTGGTTTGTTTGTGTGTGCGTGTGTGTATGAGAGAGAGAGAGAGCGAGAGAGAGAGATCTGATCTGAAAACAATTTACAGTTTAGTGTGTAATATTACTGTAGGGTTTTAATAATAGGCAGTAACAGCCCCTCCCTGATACGCCTGAAAGCGTCGGTTTGTGTGTGCAGCAGCTGGGTGGCTCCCAGCACCTTCATTTCCCGCTCACACATTTTCATCTAAAATCAAACCAATCAGACAAACAATAGCCAAGGCACCATGGCAACCATGACATCACCTCAGGCAATAATGTTGAAACTCGTCGCGTGCAGTGTAATTCCGCCTGATATACTGTAATTACACTTTGTACCTGTACACCCAGTATTTCCTTTTATTCAATGAAGCTTCGTTAAACTGCTCACAAAGGAAACATAAACAGATTTCCCGAAAGGAAATAAAAGTATGAAATGTGTGCTTCTATTTTTATGCAAATATTCATAGAAGAACAATATAAGCTTTGGAGAGACTCCTGTAAATGAGTCTTCGCTCATTATTTACTTGAAATCCTGTCACTGTTGTAAAGCTGTTTCTGAGAAAGTCTTCAGAGAGAGGAGAGAGACACGTCAGTGAGCACTGACGGATTAAGTTTTAGTTATGTTTATAGTACATCACTAAGGTATGACATTTTTAAATAAAGAAAAAAGAGGAACACATTCTCAAAGGCATTTCTACAACATGCAAAATGTATCACAGTAGAAATAAATAGATAAATAGATAGACTGCTCTCAAACTGCCAGTAAATCTGTAGTGATGCCTTAAAAAACTTTTGATGAATTACTTGGCTGTTTTCTATAAAAAAAAAAAGTTTTAATTTATTAATATAAAAATTTCAAAAATTTTTTTTTATTTATTTACATTTTATAGTTTTAAAGATAAACTACAAAAAATGTGCTTCCAAGCAGGTTGCTATTAAATTTAGAAATAAATATATTACGATATCCACAATATTTCCGAAAAGCATATTTTGACATAATTTATCACAGTATTGATGTTGCAAGCAGAATAGCTTATCTCAATCACAGCTTTATTCCTGCATCTTCACTTATTTTAAATGATTTTCGACTTTGACCAGACCTTTAAAAACAGTGATATTTCATAGTAAATCCAAAATTGTATTAAAAGCATGTGGGTTGAAGTCTCACTGTTCACTATTTTTCATTAATTTCTTTTTTTTTTAATCTTAAATCTCAGTTGTTTTGAACGAAAGGAATGTAATTCATTTCCCCAAATCACATTCCTAATCCAGATAGCTGATGTCCAAGATGATTAAGTTCTTTCGGAGTTCACAGTTTACTCAGTGTAGTGTTCTAGGTCACACAGTTAATCAGTCGTGTACAATAAAATATTCGTTAATTATATTTATGGATCATACTGTAGATATTGCACCTGTCGGTTTAATGAAACACACCAGTAAGAGTCTGGCAGAAGAGCAAGTAGGTCCACTGTGGTAGTAAGCAGCATTCAATGATGAGTACACAAATTAGTACCATTCGTGTTGCGCTGACCTTGATCCTGTCTGTACTTAACTGTATCCTCTGTAATGTATTTCACAAAAACTACACTGTTAGAAATCAAGTATTATAATTGCATTGTCTCAAAAAAAAAAACCATCCACATATAATAATTAATTAATGAAACTCTGCCCATGTGAATATGTGAAACATATTTGTCTGTATGAAATCTACAAACCCCATTTCCAGAAAAGTAGGGACACCTTCTAAAAAATGCAATAAAAACTGAAATCTTGTTAATTCACTTGAACCTTTATTTAACAGACAAAAGGACAGAGGAAATATTTTCAGCATTTTCAATGATGAACTTTATTCTATTTGTTAAATATAAAGAAATTTTGAAATTGATGGCAGCAACTCACTCAAAAAAAAAGTTGGGACAGATTCAAAATAAGACCGAAAAGGTTTTACAAGTAACACTGGAAGATTGCACAGTTAGCAGTTTAACTGGTAACAGGTGAGGTCATCAAGATTGAGTATAAAAGGAGCATCCACCAAAGGCTTAGTCTTTGCAAGCGAGGATGGGTCGTTGTTCACCACTTTGTGCCAAACATCATGAGAGAATTGCCAGTCAGTTCAAATACAGTGTTTCTCAGTGCAGTATTGCAAAAGACTTAGGTCTTTCACCATCTACAGTTCATAATATCATGAAAAGGTTCAGGGAGTCAGTGGAAATCTTGGTGTATGAAGGCCAAGGGTGAACCATCGACCCCTCAGGCGGTATTGTTTGAGAAGCCGTCATGTTACTGTCATGGACATAGCCACATGGGCTCAGGGGTACTTTGGAAAATCATTGTCACTTAACACAGTTCACCGTGTCATAAAGAAATATAACCTGAAACTGTATTATGCAAAGAGGAAGCCATATAGCACATTTGCACAGAAACACAGGCAAGTTCTCTGGGCCCAAAGTCATCTGAGATGACCTGAAAGACTGTGGAAACATATTCTGTGGTCAAACAAGTCCCACAATTCAGCTTGCTTTTGGGAAAAATGGACGTCAGATTTTATGTGCAAGATGAAAAAGACCATCCAGACTGTTATCAACAAAAAGTGCAAAAACACGCCTCTGTCCTAACTTTTTTGAGTGTGTTACAGGCATCAATTTCTAAATTTTTTTAGATTTAACAAATAGAATTAAGTGTATAATTGAAAACACTAAAAATCTTTTCTTTGTTCTTTTGTCTGTTAAATAAAGCCTCAAGTGAATTAACAAATTACAGATTAAAATTTTTCCCAACATTTCGGTATCCCAACATTTCTAGAAATGAGGTTTGTATTTTCAGCTCTGTCTGAGTAGCTGAAATATTGTGTTTATCAGAACCTTGTCACTCTGACTGAAGCTTGTTCTTCTAGCTTAATCACTGGAGTGCTTTTCCCACTTCATCCCCTTGAGTGGATTACACTTATTGGTTTGCGTTAAGGGGATTGCCGCTGAATTAGCCAGACAGTCGCTTCTAGTCTGGTGTCGGAATCAAGCCTGTTTGTTCATTCTCGTAATACGTTTCAGACTCGTCTCCTATTGGCCGTTAAAGGTCGTATGTTGTTCCAGGTATTATCTTGCATGTTCCTTTACATGTATGATGTTAGTTCATGCATAATATAGCTTATTTCCTGCTCTCAGTATACCTGATCAAATCATAAATGGCTGGAGATTGAGCCAGACAACAGGATCTGGTGTATCAGGAGAAGTAGGGGTGCTACTGATTGAACTCTTCAGAGTAAATTGAAGCAAAAATCATCCTCCTGGATTGTTCCTGGCATCACCGGGACGGTCTGGCTCCACTGCACCCCTGATCAGGATAAACCGACTACTGTAGATGAAAGATTGAATCTGATATCTAATATCTAATCATCTAATATGTAGAAAATGTCTTTGGACCTTTGTTTACAACAGGCTTCTTCTTCAACAGGATCACCTAATTGTTTTTATTTTAGATTTAAAAGTGTACATACGTACACTGTCAGGGGAATATGTCATTATAAACTGAAAGTGACTGGCTGTGAGGAAAGTTAGCGTGCCAAGAAACAACCAAGAAAAAATTAATTATCATGGCAGCATGAACAACGGTGCTTAGCCAACAATAGTCAATAGTTGAGTTATGATCAGCAGTTCCGTGTTTTGATGGTTGAGCAAATAAAAGATTACACAAAGTGTTTTTAGTGCAGATGCATCCCTTCCACAGAGAAACAGAGGTTACCTTAGTATGATTTAGGGCAAGTCCAGAGGTAGGAGATTGTTACGTACATTTTGGCTTGTAGCCAGACATGACAGGAAAGAGAATCGCTGGACTAAGGAACTTGATGGGGTAAAAAAAATTGAACAGTATAATAATAATGATGGTAATCAGCATTGGTATTTTAATTGTGACCGTAACCATCCGAACATGTGAAACTATGACACCCTTATGCAGGGATAAATCTGAGACAGTGCAGGGCAGCACATTTCCAGCCATTCTTTGAGATGGGTGCTGCACATGCTAGTCAGACTGTAAAGACATTTTGATCACCGGCTAAAGACTTTATTGATGCGACGATGTCAAAGGGCATCAGTTACCGTGGTCCAGAGCCTTCCATCATGTCCACTGGCATTTCAAGCAAACTGCAGCACACCCAAGTTCCATGTCACCCTCAATGGGTTTGAACTTTCAAATGTGAGTCAGATGTAGGCGTTAATAGAGCTATAATCGCATCTAATATGCACTTGCTGTTTGTGGAGTGGCGTGTGCTTATTAGTCTTGAAACACGTGCTTTGAGATGATTTTTCAGTTACGAGTTGGTTAGGATCGAGGGACACTGGTCCTAGATCAGTGTAAAACGGAGAACTAAAAGCCTGACGTGCTGCGAATTAATGGGAATTGCAGGATTTTTTTTTTGGGAGATGAGAGAGAGAGAGGACAATGTGTAGCTATTCATAGCACTTCTTTCCTCGCAGTCACAATACATACCCTCTGTCTCCTGCGCTCTCTTTCTCTAAGTGTGTCTTAGCAACAGATGTTGAACTCCTTCAGTCAACAACTTAGCTGTGAGTGTTGGTGCAAGGGGTTAAGAGATTTTATATCAATGAGGCCACCTTGTGGTTGGATTGTGCTAGTTTAGCACAGCTGCAGATGCATAATTCCTGAATCAAGCATAACTGCTGCTGATCAGGTGCTGGTCTCTGTCTCCTCTGTCGGTGGTCTATAGGTCAGGTTCTGCTGAGGAACGCGAGAAATCATGTCCGCATGTATGATTATATTTCTCTTAGGCTTGTCTGAAAATTTTTTTCAGATATTATTAATGCATTTTAAAGGAATTAATCTTTAATATCCCATGTTATGCATTTATGCTGCCTTTACATGCTAGTCAGTAGATCCTACTTCCCACTTGTGAAGATGGAATTACGAGTACATGTTTAAGTGCTTTGTTGTTGGCACAAAATGAAGAATTCTGGGTGCAAGGCTCGCTCTCACCTGCTACTTGGGGAAAGACTAGTCCATTTGTTTTAGGTAGAACGATAAACTGCATTGTTATGTATGAAGTTAAGTGACTAGATTACAGTTAACACTGTTAACTTGCACACTTCAGAATAATTTCATACCATCCATTACTGAACCTGTGCTCTTCTCTGGCATGGTGAAGGGTTGAAGGTCACTCCAACTCAGGAACTCTGGTATCAGAATTATTTCCAAATTTCCCACTTGAAATTACAACATGAGCGGTCACTCATGTGCAACTTCCATGTCGGAAACTCGTAACAGCACATGAAGGCAGCGTCAGTCACCCAAGTCTGCCGTAACATTTAAATGTTTTGGTGCAATGTTTTTAAAAATCAGAAAACAAAAGCTTTAAAGAAAAGCATTGTAAACATTATTTTCACATGTAATCACTGTGCATTTTATTAGGTACACTACAGTAATACAGGGCCTCCCTTTGCACTCAAAACCTGGCAACTGTGCCATGGATTCCACAGGATGTTGGAAACATTCCTTTGAGATTCAGGTCCATTTTTACTTGATTGCATCACACAATTCCTGCAAATCTTTCAGACGCACTTTCACAAGTTCTTTCTGCCGCATCCCAAAGGTGCTGTACTGGAGTCAGATCCGGTGACTGCGGCGGTCACTGAAGAACACTAAACTCATTCATAAAACCAGTATGAGACCAGTTTGCTTTGTGTCATGGTGCAGTATGATGCTGGAAGAAGCCATTAGATGATGTGTAAATTGGGCCATGAAGGGATGCACGTGGTCAGCAACAATACTCATTCAGGTGATGATTGATTAGTAATAAAAGGCCCATGATGGCTGACACAGTAGCTCATTGTGCTGCTGGTATGTCAGAGTGACACAGTGGTGATCAGGTTGAGCATCAAAACCAAAGTCAGGTTAGGATAAGGTTAGAGAAAAGAGTGTCTTTCCAATGTCATAGTTTTTGATAAACACCTCAAGTGAATTTCTCATTTCTGTTATAGAGCATGTACACAGTGTAACGATGGTCAGTGTCAAAGCCTTCACTGTGGAGGAATATCAAAAAGTGTAAACATGATATTGACTTAACTTAGTGCTTACGTCAACTTTACCTCAATTCACTGTCTTTATTACAGCTTTATAAATGTTTGTGGCTTTCTAAATGATTCCGTAGCTTCATGTCAGTTCTTATGAATGGCTTATGTACGTGTCATGAAAATACATAAAATATTGAAATGATGTCAGTGATATAAAACATTACTGGGGTAAATGGATAACAGAGAGCATGAAACATACAAATTAATGATACAATTATAATGTTGTCTGCTTTGCTTAATCAAGCAGCACAGTTTTCACCTCCTGTGTTATAGGATTTTTTTCTGTCTTTATAATTTGGCTTGTTAATATTCAGATGCACTTCAGCACTAAATGTTGTAAGTAATTAAAATCCAAATGCATTATTCAAAGGAAGTTTTCAGTTTTGTTTGAATTGCTGCATCTGTTCTCTCTCCCTCTCCCTCTCCTTCTCTCTCCTTCTCTCTCCTTCTCTCTCCCTCTGTCACAGTGATGGAAGCCGAGCCGTCCCCCTCCCACCTCCAGACCAAGGCGTACGTGCGGCAGTTGCAGGTCATCGACAATCAGAACCTGCTTTTCGAAATGTCCTGCAAGCTCGAGCCCAAAGATATGTAACAGGGCTAATCATCTCCCATCCTGCCATTCAGACCCCTCCTTCCCTCCTCCCTCCTCATAACAAACCTTTCTGCTTCTCCATCACAGCTGGACTGCTGGAAGAGTAGTGAAGTCTGTCAGAATGTACAGCAGGAACTCCTGCTTCTCGGGTCTGGACTTTGGGACAGAGTTGAATGTTATACAACACGCTTACTCGCGTATTACGTCTGCAACATTTCACTGTTGTTTTTCAAGACCTTCGATCAGTTCCATTGAGGCTTTCTTCTTTCTTGTTCTCGGACGACCCCCCCCCCCATTATATTACGTTGTTTTTTTCTTTGTTTTTCACCGTTTTTCGTGAGATCTGTCCAGATTGCACTGCCATCAGTGGAACTGAAGCGAATGTGACACTACATTTCCTCTGGATGCGTATGGACTTGACTTTCACCTCTTTTACCTCACACTAAAAAAAACCCCCACTAAAACATGAGACAATCTGACCTCGTGGACTTTAATATGTCTCGACTGTCCTCCCTTTCCTCCTACACAAGCCAACTAAGGCACTTGGCACTTACTGTAACCCTGCAGCCCTCAGCTCTGTGTTAAACACACAACCTCCCTACCATGAGTCGCCAATCCAAGACCAGCTCCTTCATGCAGCATGATGAGTTACAGCCTCAGCATATTTAAAGCGGAGACGACGTCTGTGAGGGTTGAGTGAAGTTGAAACTGTCTCTCTGTGGTTTCTCATTGGTTGGTGCGTATAAAAGCTGCAGTTGCAGGCCTTGTCACTTAGCATGCTGCCATGTTTGTGACACAGTGAGCACCTCAGCACTGTATCCACTTGCTCCACAATTAGGTCATGTTATTCAGAGAGGACATATGAACATTGTCTCTATATGAAGTACACCGAGGCCTTTAGCCACCTTGAGTGTTGAGCCACTCATTTAATGTTCTGCGTATGAGGGAGGCTTTTACTCTTCATTTTAAATGCGAGTTTTCAGTATATTTCTATTGTTATGTCTCAGTTCTCTTACAATTCAAAATCAGACTTACTGCCTTACTAACAACGGCAGAATTTGATAGCTTGATTAAATATAAGCGCTTACCTGAATCTTCTTTCGGACTTCACACCTTGTACGTGGTATTCAGTGCCATGACCATTAATCTGCTCTCGCTCACAGTTCATCATCTCTTGCCAAACCTTAAACGGAGCCATCATAAGCTATAAAGCAAACCTGCTCTCAGACGGGCCGCAGGGAAAACGTCTAACCGCTGCTGGCTGCTTTAACTCGTCTCGGATGCGATCCTCTCAGGATTTTCTTCCTGCTGAGAACCTTTTGCAGAGGCCTGAATGAAAAGCCTCCATGTACATATGTTCCTGTAAATAGCTAAATAAATATGAAGACTCTATTTTATGTATGAGAAATAAGATGGATGTTCATTGAGAATATTTGTTTTGTATATCCGAGGGGGTAAAACGTACGTGTACAATTTAAAAACAGATCGAGAGTCTAATGTTCACGATGAAACTATTGTACAGCATATCTTCTTCTTGGTTTTGTTGCATTGCAGTTTTAATTTGGTTCCTAGCTGTAGTAAACGATGTATATATATATATGTATATTATAGTTTTGTTGACTATATTTGGTTGTATTTTCTTTGTTGGTTTGTTTTTATATTTTGCGATTTACTGGAATTGTACAGCATGTTTGCTTTAGTTGGATTTTATTGTTTTCTTGGTTTTTTTGGTTGTTTTTTTTTTTTAAAGCGGGTAATCTACAATCTCTGGGTGTTGTTTTTTTTGGTTTTTGTACAGAAGTCCGTGTTTACAGTGCCCTCCTCTGAAACTCAGACGTGTCCATTGAGAGGAAGGCGGGTCAGGAGGAGGCGCTGCTCCGCCTCCGTCTCAAAAAAACCCCCCATCTCAACAAATCTTAAATAAAGCCTCTTCTGATGAGCTCGTGTGTCAGACTGTTTGTGATTTCTAGCAGTGATTTTGGATTTCATGCTCTTTTGTAACTTCCGATGAAAACATCAGGCTACAGTATTAATTACTATAATTAATTTTCATACACGTCTCCTGCTAGTAAAAACAGTCTATCCAGAGGTTCATCAAGGTTAATCATTGATGCCTGCACTGCTCAATCTTTATGGTTAGTGTCTGAGTGACTTTTCCCTTAAATATAACTAGCTGTAGCTGTTATGCATTGCAAGCCTGAGACTTCATGGATTCACACTCAACACGTTCAAGAACATTATTCAACACGTTTTTTTGCATTTATTGTTAATGACAGTAAATTATGCAAGATGAACATGATGCTCCTTTCAAATGGAACGTTTTTTATTTAGATGGTTGCAACTCAAAGCACTTAAAAAAAAAAAACTCAATGGTGAAGGAATGGAGTCAAGTTTTAGTTCACGTTAACATGAGTTACACCCTTACACCAGCATGAGGAATGAGTTCCTCCCTGTACACAGAAGCAAGTAAACCTCCTAGAAGGCTACGACGTCCGCAGAAGCAGGCCGAATGGAATGTAAGTTCTGAACGTCTGACTAGTGTTTCAGTGCTCTGATAATCACTCAGCATGTAGCTTGTCCTGCTGCGTTTCATCCTGATAGTGCTCCGATCTTTACTGGCCCCATCCATCAGGAATTCTGATATGGTATCAGGTACCACTGCAGTAATCACATTTCTCAAAAGGCAAACGCTGACCGGAGATCAGCATGAGGCTCTAGGACGCCAACCCGTTTCTGCTGATTCAGTAAACAGTGACACACTGAGCACAAAACGAATCCGTTGTGCCAGAAAGATGACAATGGAATTCCAGTGTCCTCCTGGGACGGGATGTCAAAAACCGAGTCCTGTGTTTTCTCCGGAAAAGGTCCATGTACTCGATACTCATTCAACCTGAGTGGATGATACGGAGGTGTACTGGCACAAATGCACAGCTGGAGCAGAGACAAGCTTACATCATGCTGACTGTCATCAAATGAACCCCACTGGAGCATGTAGAACTCATTACAATGCATTTATTCTTTTTCTTTCCAGTTATGAGTGTCTATGTGCAAAAATATTTTTAAAAAAAAGAGCGAGAGAAGGGAAAAAAAAAAAACAACAAATGAAAAGAAAAATGGACCTGAGTTAGTTCAGGGATTGCATTTATGTATCAAACCTCTCAAAGCGCTGCTTTATGATGCTTGTCATGTTGATGAATAAAATTCTACAGCCGGGAAGCTTGATACATACAGACCCTGGACTATCGCAGTGTGCTCTCTTACGATTCTTCTTGCAAAGGTGCACGGACTTCAGCTTGGATCCAGAGCACGTGGTGAATGACGCGAGATCTATTTCCACACATAAAAAAAAAAACTCTATTTGTACTCTACTGACAATAACAAAGCCCATTATATATTGTTGCAGAGTAATAATTGTTGTATCACTAAAATATCTGATAAAAGGTTGGATAAAGCCCCAGACGTCGCTTTCAATACTGCATCGTAAGAGACATTTTATCATCACAGAACATAGCAAGTGGAAGCAATGGATTGAATTAAATTACATACATGAGAAAGCCATGGAAACTACAGCTAATGCATTCTGATCTGCTCAAACTAATACTGCCTTTCCAGAATCAATGTTTTAATACATTTAACTGAAATTTAGAACAGACTTATACCAAGAGCAGAGTCCCTTTCTTATTGCAAACAGAGAGAAAAATATCTCCTGCAGAATATTTCCACACCAGTGCTTAAAGGATTACACCAGGAGTTTCGAACAAAATGCATACAGTTCAAAGTAATTGCAGGTTGATGGTCACCCAGACAGATGTTCATTTTTCTTAAAAACAAAACAAAAAAAAGACTAAATAACACCATGAAAACATCTGGAGTTGCCACCTGGCCAGAATGCCCTCACTGTGAAAAACACACATGTTTTAAAAAACAAAAAAACATAACAGAATTGTCCTTTAATGCTGTGGCTGAGCTGGGATCTCGTCTGCGGAGGCTGGACCAAAATCAGATTAAAGGCCAGTGTTTACCTAAAAGCTTTATATCTCGATATAATTCCAGTTTCCCAAATTGAAAATGTTTGACTGAATACAATAATAAAATCTGCCTTGAGGTCAAGTAGGGGAAAAAAAGCTGCTCACCAATGACACATCAGAAAAAGCTAAGAGTCTACAAATGAACAGTCATCCACGATCTAATAACGTTAAACCCCCGACACTTCCAGGATCCATCAGCAGGTCAGAGTTTACATTCCTCACTCTCCTAACTACCTGTACGCGCCTTTCCTGTACACTGTAGCTACCCAATCACATGCTTTAAAACAAATGACTTAATAATACAGCGGGACGATTGTTTGGAATTTTTTGGATCGGCGAAAGAAAAAAAAACTTCATCCTGGACGCTCTAAAGAAATGATGAGGAAGTGTCACTGTTGTATTTCTCAGCAATCAGACACATCCCGTCATTTATTACACTTTCATCCGATGCTGTGCAAGAATAATCTGGTGAGCAGAGATTTACAAAAAAAAAGCTAGAATTAAGCACACGTGTTCACATGGCTTCACGTTCTCGTTCATACACTATTCGTGAGGGAAATGCAGGAGAGAGCGACCCAGAGGCCTGACTCACACAAAACACTTCCATTAATACTGTCCAGAGGAAAGCAAAGTGTGAAAGGTACATGTTAAAGTCGATTTACACCAGTCTCACACCCTGTTTGCCATTTTGCTTGAAAAAACAAAACAAAACAGAAATGCAGGAACGAAACACAAAACATCACCTGTGCCAGTCTAGAACTGGGAAATTTGTTTTTAAACACTTTTACTGTTACCCATCCACACCCTGGCATTACCCCCACCAAACGCCTCCTCCATCCCCGTCTCTGCCCCGTTCCCCTACAACTCATTGCTTAAGCTACTTAAATACATTAAAGAATATATACAAACACCATCAGCTGTTCTGACACTGCTGTACAACCCACAGCAACTCATTCTTCCATAAATGATTAAAAAAAAGGGCAAAAGAAAAGTCTCTTGCATGGATATTTCTTTTCCTCAGTTCGCTTGGCACCAGGTCCAGGTGGCGTGTCACTCAAATGTGCTGCGAGTTGCCAAGACTAAGCTGTGTCATTTTTTATAGGGCCATTAAAAAAAAGAGAAAAAAATAAAACTCAAATACTGTTTGAAACAAAAAAAAACGTTCTACATTACATGGGTTGTCATGAAGACTAGAGGTGAGCAGGCCTGTGCCACATGTCTGGCAGGACATTATGATTTCTCTGTCACGCCCCCTTTTTCCCCAGTAACATCCCTTTAATGTTTCTTGCAGTCTTTTGGTTGTCCATTGTTGCATGCCACAGGGGAAAACATGCAGGAAGGAGGGACGGCCAGGGCTGAAAGACTTTTCTCCTGCTCTCCCCCCCGTTCTCTGTAGTTCCTGTGCAGGTTTAGGAGGGCTCAGAGCTCTTGAGTGCACCCACCTTCGTTTCTAAGTCAGTGATCTAAAACGGAAACAGCAACAATGGAGGCTTTAGAAGTGTGTAAAACTCACTTTAAAGCTGTTGAGATTTCATGGTTAAATCTTAGGCCTTGTTTCAAGGACCCTTGACTTCAACTCATAACTCAGAAGTGTATAATGTCTATATCACACAAGTGTTTTCCATTTTCACATTAGTTTTTATTTTGATAATATGTCTGTATTCAGTCTGAATTTCTGGTTAGTTTTAGTCAGTCATCAGTGGTTTCATTACTTTCAGTTTAGTTTAGTTTTTATTACATGGACTCTTTTCTTTAAGTAGAATTACTGAACTTTTTCGGTTTAGTAATTCTACTTAAAGACAAAAATTGTCAGGGATTTTTGCAGGAATTTTCCTTGTGCTTTTTATACCACAGATGCTGTTACCTGAATTTACCTGAAAGCTTGAAACGCTTCCACAAGTAAATTCAAAATAGTCCCATACAGGACTCATATATCTGACTTCTTCACCTGATGATAAAGCCTACTTCCTTTAGTTAGTGACTGTAGGTCCTGACATGCCACCATCTTATGGTTGTCAGCTATAGCTTGTTAGTTTTTAGCAATCATTATTAGTTTTGTTTATTTTTCCTTTTACATTTTCTTCAGGTAAATTATTTTATTTCAGTTTACAAAATGTCCCAAAACATCTTAGTCTTAGTATGCATGCAATATGTCAATCATTCACCAAATGGCACTTTTCATACAGCCCTTATTCACAACACAACACATTTTACATTGTACAGAAATACTAACCACCTGTGTTGTGTGACTAACGACTAAAAAATATTGACAAATATAAGCCAATGTCTGCTCGCCTTTCTAGATGTTGAGCAACCATGAAGCAGAACCTCACTGCCCCATTTACTGTCATAGAGACTAAACCTAGTGGATGAAAATGGGAACTACAAAAAGTGCTAATAGAGGCAGAGTGGCGCAGGAATCATACTGACCTATGCTCGCCTATCTGAGAGCTCATCTAACAAACCTAGTCAGCTAATAGGAATAAGTAAGGGCATGTCAACATAAAAAAAATGTATAAAGTCACTATTGCACACAAACTGCATAATTGACTAAAAAAGAAAAGACCTTAACACTTGCTTGGATGTAATCTGCAATATAATGCAGTCACTTCAGTAATGAGTCTCTACTTTTCCACTTCCACAATACCTTCTCCTGCAGGCTGTCCGTCTCCTCTTTGTGGCCGGCCTCTGATTCCTCCTGTGCACGCCTCTGAGCTGTCTCCCTCTTCAGATACTCAATTTCTCTGCATCACACACACACAACATTTTTTTAAAAATTTTCACCTATTATAGCTTCAGTCTTGACTAGCGCACCTTTACTATTTCAGTGATTCGAGTCCATTATCTGGGTGACAATAAAACACTACTGTATAGTGTAATAGTCTTGGGCACCCTATTGTTTTTAGGTACAACTTTTGTCATTGATGTTTTTAATGAGTTCTGCATTACTGAGTCAGTACAAAAAGATTTTATATTTCCAACGTTACTTTTCCAACCAAAAATTAAATGTTACCCAAAAGTGTCAGTAACAAAAGCAACACATTACATAACAGACTTTTCAGACTAAAACATAATGAAGACTGCTGGGTTTTACATGCAAAAAAGATGTAAGTGTGACAGTCAAAGTCTCCAGAAGAGCTGTGGCAGAATCTCCAAGACACTCAGTAAAACATACCAGCTAATTACTGTACAGTACGATGCAGACATCATAGACACATGTAAAGACTAACTGTAAAGCAAAGATGCCTTCAAACATAATGAAGATGCTTCTACATAATAGAAAACACTATAAAGTGCAGTAAACAGTAATAAACTAAAGGAAGTCAATATTTGGTGTGCTGTTTTCTTAAACAGTGTTCCGAGGTACAATGTGTGCAGTTTTATAAGGAAATTAGCTTTTAAGTTTTATTGAGTGTCTTAGAGAATCTGTCACAGCTCTTCTGTAGACTTTGAATGTCACACTTTCTTCCTTTTTTGTATGCAAAACCCAGCAGCCTTCATTATGTTTTTTGTCTGAAAAAACTGTACTGTGTTGCTTTCATTACTGACATTCAAACATTTTTGTGTAACATTTAATTTTTTGGCTGGAAAAGAATGTTTGGAAATATAAAATCTTTTTGTAGTGACTCAATAAAGCAGAACATCAATAACAAAAGTTTAACCTAAAAACAATAGGGTGCCTAAGACTAAGTACTGTATATCACATAGAGTGTCTGAGTATGAACACACAACCTGCACGAAAAGTATAAAGCTCAGATCACAGGACCCATTTTTGTTTACCGCTGCATCCCCAGAATATTCTCTAATCGTTCATTTTGAAATTACAACGCCATGTTGAATTACATGCCACTGCCACTTGGCATTACACATGGCAGTCCTTCCACTTCCTGCCCACTTACTTCTGCTGGTACTCTTTGATGAGGCGTTTGGCTTTGCTGTATTTGCGCTCCAGTGTCTGATATTGCGCCTGTGTCTCTTTAAGGTGCTCATCCACTGCCTGACACAGGCTCTGGGCCTCCATCCAGTAGCCCTCTAGCTTCTCCATGCGTTCCTTCGTCTCTCGCACGGTCTGCTCCAGCTGGGCCTTCTCCATCCTCCAACGCAGCTTTTCCTGCTCGGCATGAGCCAGCTGCAAAAGAGAAAGAGCAAGAAAGAAGGCGGAGACATTCACTGTATCAGCTGAAAACATTTTAATCATAT